>PVJI01001717.1:125385-168867 GCA_004026765.1 Micronycteris hirsuta
ACCAGCAGAAAGAAAAAAACATCCAACCAGAAAAGAATGAAGAAACAAGAATTCAAAAAACAGAGGAGGGGCTCAGAAACCTCCAGGACATCTGTAAACGGCCCAACATACGGATCATAGGGCTGCCAGAAGGAGAAGAAGAAATCCAAGGAATTGAAAACTTATTTGAACACATAATGATGGAGAATTTCCCGAAGCTAGTGAAGGAAATAGACTTTCGGGAAGTCCAGGAAGCTCAGAGAGTCCCAAAGAACTTGGACCCAAAGAGGAACACACCAAGACACATCATAATTACATTACCCAAGATCAAAAATAAGGAAAGGATCCTAGAAGCAGCCAGAGAAAAGGAGACAGTTACCTACAAAGGAATGCCCATAAGACTGTCAGCTGATTTCTCTAAAGAGACCTTACAGGCAAGAAGGGGCTGAAGAGAAGTTTTCCAAGTCATGAAAGGCAAGGACCTACATCCAAGAATACTCTATCCAGCAAAGTTTTCATTTAGAATGGAAGGGCAGATACAGTGCTTCTCAGATAAGGTCAAGTTCAAGAAGTTCATCACCACCCAGCCTTTATTGTATGAAATGTTAAAGGGAGTTATATAAGGTATGGAGGAACATCAACATGGGAGTGGTTGGGGGAGAGGGGGGGAATGGGGCACAGAACAGGTAGCATAAATGATAGGTAGACAACAGACAGGGGGAGATTAAGAATAGTATAAGAAGTGCAGAAGCAGAAGGACTTATGTGTATGACCTATGGACAAAACTAAAGGGTGGGGAAAGCGGGGGTAAGGGGGTGGGGGCAAGAAGGGGGGAAAGTGGGACAACTGTAACAACATAATCAATAAAATATAGTTAAAAAATAAAAATAAATAAATACGATCTTTAAAAAAAAGAAAAAATAAATAAACAACAGAAATATATTTCTCACAATTTTGGAGGCTTGGAGGTCCAAGATTAGGGCTCTGGCTGATTGAGTGTATGGTTCATAGATAGCCTTCCTTTTACTATGTCCTCACATGGCAGAAGGGGAGAGGGGTCTCTCTTGTACCATTTTTTAAGGGGACTAAATCCCATTCATGCAGTTTGCACCCTCATGACCTAATCACCTCCCAAAGGCCCCACCTCCTAATATCACCTTGGGGGTTAGTATTTCAACATGTGAATTTTTAGAGAACAAAAATATTCAGTCCATAGAAAGTAAGATTAGGAAGCTAGAAGCCATTACCATTTCTAGGCTGATGGACAAACAGAAGACATTTCTAGAAATCAAGGGCTGGTGTCACAGGCAAAAGCTAGATCCCAGTGGACATGATCAGGGCAAGAAAAGCTGTGAAAAAAATGCAGCAAGCATTAGGACTGAGGAGGTAGGGGACAGGGAAGAAATACCCTGTTTTTTCTCCTTTCCTCCCACTTTCCAGTTTCTTGCCGATGTCTCCCACTGGGCAAATCTCAGCTGAAAGTCAGTTGATTTCAAAGAACACTGGTGAATACAGCCTGAAAGGGTCAGTCCCCTCAAAATACAGAGCCGAACAAAGGAGAAGGAATGGATACCAAAGCAAAAAGGACAAGGAGTAACACAGCAATCAATTATTTTTAACTTTGAAAATCACTTTTATTGAGGTATAATTCACATGTAATACACTTAATTAAACTGTACACTTTGAGGCCCTGACTGGGAACCACAGTTGGTTAGAATATTGTCCCAATACACCAATGATGTGAGTTTGATCCCCAGTCACGGTACATACACAAGAATCAACCGATAAACGCATAAATAAGTGGAAAAACAAATCAAAGTTTCTCTTTTTCTCTGTCTCCTTTCCTCTGTCTAAAAAAATTCATCAACAATTTTTAAATGCACACTTTGATAAATTTTGACAATATACCTATATAACCAACCACCCTGTCAAAATATAGAATATTATTATCAACCCATAAAATTCCCTCTTACTCTTTTGCCATGTATCCTCCACCCCATCTCGGTCCTAGTCAACCACTAACCTGCTTTTTGCCACTATAGTTTTTGCCTGTGCTAGAGTTTCAAGTAAGTGGAATCATAGAGTATGTACTCTTTTGTGCCTGGATTTTTTTTTCTCAGCATGTTTTTGAGATTCAACCATGTTGTTGGGTTTATCATTAGTTCATTTTTAAAACTTGCTAAGCTGTATTCCCTTGTATGAATATACCACAATTTGTTTATCCATTCACCTACTGAAAGACATCTGGATTATTTCTAAGTTTGAGCTATTATGAACAAAACTATTGTGAACATTATATAAACATTTTTTGGGGTATGTATATGTTTGGTGGGCATGTTTTCATTTCTCATGGGCAGATATCTGGGAGAGGAATTCCTGGGTCATGTGATAAGAAACTGGCAAACACTATTCTTTTGAAACTTACAAATATCATTACCATAAATATCCATGAAAGGACATTGTTCATTTCCTCCAAAGAGCTACAGGTTAGAGAAAGAACAATTCCTGTGAGAAAAAAATCTCAAAAATCTCAAAAAATTTAAATACCCTTGATAACACATGGTTTTCATAGCTCACTATTTTTTAATAGATAGTAAGAAAGGGAATGAGGGAAGCATGAGAGGAGAGGAACTGAAAAAGTAAAGCAATGCAAAATAATGACTAAAAAGACTTCTTGACAATGGGAAAACCATCCTACACAGCTGCTCTGAGATCCCAGCACTGCTGTCAGCACCCTTCTTTCTGGCAAAGCTACTCTGTCAAACGGATGTACTAGGATAGATCTTTTGTGAAGTAATATCTTTATTAATATAAGCAAACACACCTCTCATTTATTGTAATATAGAGGTGTGGGCTTTCTCTTTGATTCTTAGTAGTACTGTTTTCCCAACATATAACACTTCCCTTTAATATGTGGGTTGAGTCATAAATTAATGTCACAAATAAATGTCACCTCCATGAGGAAGGCAATCACATCACGAAGTAGGAAGGTGTAGTTTGATGTGAATTGTTACAGTTGAAAGCTATGTACTCTTGAACTAAATGTCATCATGTCAAATTCTGAAATGTTGAAAAGTTGTTGCAATATAAAATTGTGGACGTTTAAGTTTTTAGTCTTTTAAAAAATATTTTACTTATTTATTTTTAGAGACAGGGGAAGGGAGGGAGAGAGGGAGAGGAATATCAATTGGTTGCTCCCAACTGAGGACCTGGCCCACAACCCAGGCATGTGCTGTAATCTGGAATTGAACCAGAGAACTTTTGGTTTGTGGGATGATGCCCAACCCACTGAGCCACACTGGCCAGGGACAAGTTTGCAGTCTTAGAAGTTTTGTCAGTCGTTTCTAGACATTTTGAAATGGAAATGAACAGGTGGATTGAAAACAATGACAAATGGGGAATTTAAAGACTTTCTTGGCATCTCAGAGAAGTTGCTCTACACTAGTGGATATTTTAAACAAAACACGTGTAAATACATTTAGCTTGTCTGGAAACAGACTTATTTATTGGGTCTTTCCATTTACCTTTGAGACAAAAATAAATAGTTATAGAGGACTCATGCATTAGTCACTATACAGTTTCTATCACATATTATTTAATCTCAAGCTGGGAGAGAGAATGGACGTTTATTTTACATGATGCCATAATGTACATCAGTGAGCTCAACCCACTTAATCTTAAAATAACAGTATCAGGTCAGGGATTTAGAATACACTATTATACGTAAAGAGTTGGCAAGGGAGACTCCTTCTGCCATTAATAACTGACTATAAATAGTATTTCAGACCTTAAATCCTACTGAAGCCCAGAAACAATAAATGGAGAGGGTGGGTGGATAATTTGTGAACATGTTTATCTTTTTTATTTCTGATATGGAGGTGAACATGTTTTTCAAAGAAAAAGAGTCACTATATGGTTGCGAATTATATGTTCCACGGACAAGGCAGTGTGCAGCAAAGATGCTATCATCTGTACAGCTGTATAACAACACAGCTTCTCCCTCTCCCAAACCCTCATTCAGTAAGACTCGAAAATAATAGGTCTGTGTGTAGTTTGGTAAGAAAATTAGAATCATTTAAAGTTTCAGTTTCAATCTAAGGAAGAAAAGAGACTGGGGAGATGAGAAAGAAGAGCAAACAAAATGTAGAAAAAATACATATTACGTAATAATAAAGTATAACATGTATTATGCAGAGACTAAAGAGGGGTGTGCTGGAACACTAATGGCTTTGCAGTGAAAAGATTAGGATTTGCTCCCTGTTGCATCACTGTGTGTGACCTTGAGCAAAGTCACAATGTCTTTAAGGCTCAGTTTCCTCATCTAGAAAATGGAATCATAATGGCAATGCCTTCTACCTTGAGGTGCTATTGTAAGGATTACAGGGTGAAAAACAACTTGTAAACCATTAAACCCGATAAAAATAAGGCTTTATAGATATATTGCACTGTTGCATCTTCAGAAAAGAGGACAAGGGAAAAAAGTCTAGAAGGCTTTGGAGTCTGACAACCTGGATTCTTATTCCAATGTTATGACTGGTAGCTTTGACATCTCGAAGCCAGTACTTAATCCTGCCTTTCCTCTTTCTGATAAATGAGGACAAGACCACTTTCTTCACAGAATCAAATGAGAAAAAGTATGCAAAGGGACCTACCGCTTGGTATGTGTTTGATGCCCGCCGCTGCCCCAAAATACTTATTAAAGGAATGTCACCAACAAAGGTGTTCACACCGTAGCATCTTTCAACAGATAAAGACGCTAAGGCAAGGCAGAAACAGATAAAGAAAACTGAGGTAGATCCAATCAAAGTGGGAACCAACATTTAGACTTGGAATTGTCTTAGTTCACTTTGTCTACTTGAGGCTAGTGTATCCATACAATAAAGACATTCAGAGGTGGAGAGCAGGCGACTCAAGTGTCCTTTCGACTCCGGGGATTCGACGGGAGGGACCCTGAAATTCTTAATTAGAGCCGGTTACCATGGCGACAGTCTCTAGGCAGCATCAGCTGAGCTCTCTGTAGGGCTAGAGGGTGGGCCTCCGCTGGACCCTGAGCGCGCTCCCGCCACCAACTTTCCCTCCAGATCCAAAGAGGCGCGCTCCGCCCCCGCCCCCGGGCCGCGCACGTCCGCATTCGGCGGCGCGCACGTCTGCGGGAGCCCTCTCCAGGCAACCTAGTGCTGATCTCTCGTGGCGGTGCGGTGGTTTACCGCCCTCGTGGGAGCCCGAGGCTCGAGAGTAGCCCCCTCCCCTTCCTGGGCTTCCCCCCTGCCACTTCCCGGTCGGCCCCGGGGCTTGAGCAGCGATGGCCGGCTGCATCCCCGAGGAGAAAACTTACCGGCGCTTCCTGGAGCTATTCCTGGGCGAGTTTCGCGGACCCTGCGGCGGCGGCGAGCCGGAGCCGGAGCCCGAACCCGAACCCGAACCCGAGTCGGAGCCGGAGCCCGAACTGATAGTGGCTGAGGCAGCCGAGGCTTCTTCGGTCGAAGAGCCTGGGGAGGAGGAGGCGGCCACGGTAGCCGCGACGGAGGAGGAGGAGCAAGAGCAGGACCAAGACCCCGAGCCCGAGGAGGAAGCTGTGGAGGAGGAGGAGGCGGCGGCGGCGGCGGCAGCGGCGGCGGAGGGCGAGGAGGAGGAGGCTGAGGCAGCCCCGGGGCAGTCGGCCGTGCCGCCGCCGCCGCCGCCGCAGCCCCAGCTGCCGCCGCTGCCCCCGCTCCCCCGGCCGCTGTCGGAACGCATCACCCGCGAGGAGGTGGAGGGCGAGAGCCTGGACCTGTGCCTGCAGCAGCTCTACAAATAGTTAAGTAGCGGGGCTCGGCTGGGGGTGGGCCCGCTGTCCCCGCCGCGTCGGCCCCTCAAACTGCTCTTTTCTCCGCTCTTCACCCCCCACACCCGCGCCTGGCGCCGCTGAAAGCGCCCCCGCTGGCTCTGACTCCGGCGGTCGGCGGCGAGCTGCCCACGCCCGCCTCGGCCCCCACGCCTCCTGCCCGGCCGGGAGCCGCTCCCCGGGCCCCCGCTCCCTGCCGCCGGGCCGGGCCGGGCCCGGCCCCTTCTTGCCTTTCACCTCGGCCGCCCACTTCTTTCTCCGCTTCACAAACCTTTTACCTTTCGTGCCTCGGAAGGTCCTTCCTTCCAGTTTCGAGAGCTCTTTCTTCTTCCCAGCTCCCTCCCTCCTGGAGCTTTTCTCCCGCCGGGGTCTTTCCCCCCCGGTCTGAGTGCCTGTTGTTCGGCGGCGGAGACGCGCGATCCGGTTCTAGGCTGAGCTGAGAGGTGAATCCTGTGTAACCGCAACCACAGTGATGATACCGGCCCCATAGCCGCGGGAGGAGAGACTGGAGTAGATTTTTCCGTCGGGCGCTCAGTGCTCAAAGTGAAGAGCTCCTTAGGTGGCTTAATACACGGGAGCCTAATAGCCTAGTTTAAATTTATTTGATAACTCATAATTGAGGGGGGTGGGAAGGAAGTGGGAGGTGGGGCTAAGCTAAATTTTACAAGCGAGCCTTCAGGTGCAAGACACCTGAAAATCAAGCCCTAATTCGTTAAAGTAGAAAAGTGAGGCCGGTTTAATAAAATTGCAATTAGGTGCAGTATTTTCAGTCCATTAAGTAGATGGGGTAGGGGAGAGAAAGCAGATGGCTTAGCTACACGGATGAAAGTCGAAAATAGAAAGGTCAAGGCTTTGCCTTTCATCCCAGTTCTGGTTTTTATGGGCTTGAAATAGAAACGGTTTACAATTGCATCTCTTTTTAAATGGAATTGTTCTGAAATAATGACAGAAGAGAATACTAACAAGTTTCTGGAAACGTTTGTAAACCTGGCAGTCTTTTGCCGTTTTGCTGATAGTTGTAATGAAAGGTGTTATGTTGGCCCCCCCAAAGTTTACTGCTGCAAGAGTCACTGCAATTAAATTCAAACTCACTTCCTGGATTTCCTTAAAAGCTTAAGTTAAGAGAATGGTCTGGAAAGTAAATGTTTTCTTTCTCTTCATCCAACCTGACAGACACCTGATTAAATACTTTCCTGTTAAAGCAGAAGCTTATCAATAGGGAAAAAGCATTTAACATACCCGCTGAAGAAGTGATATGTGTTGATGTCCCATGCTTTATAAACTATTTAAAATTTAATTTTGAAATAATCGATTACCAAAGTAGTAATTAATGCTTTTTGGGCAGTGGAAAAAAAAAAAAAGGCGTATAATACCACTACCCAGAGACAAACAGTATTGACATTTTAAAGTCTTCCTAGTGTTTGTAAACTATAATTGAAAAGGGCTTATGAAATGTCATTTTAAACACTATTTAAAGACACTTAAAACTTCTTATTAAAAACAAAATGAAAATGTTTACTCAGGTGGAAGAATTTATCTCAGCATCAGACTAATTCTATTTTGACAGTCCTTACCTTTACAAATGCTGTTATAGTATGAAAAGGCGTATATAAACATTAGAGAAGGTCCATTAAAATGAGCGTCATTAGTTCAGAACAACCATAAACATTTGTCATTCAAGGTTTTTAAAAGAATGAACTGTATATAAAGATGATGGCAAGTAGATGTTTTTCCATGTCAAAGGGCAGCAAGATTAATTTTGATACATGTATAAACTAGGAAAAGTATTCAAATGATGAAATGGCTATGTAATTGAGAATAAAGTTTGGATTTGAAGTAAAATTAGTGAAAGTAAAGTTGGAAAATATTATTTCACTTTAAATCAGAGATTTCATCTTTTATACTATGTTTTCTGCAAAGGCTATTAGCCTGTTCTTACTCATATATAAAATGGCTGGCTTGTTTATGTAAACTTCAAGGATTCTTGACAGATAAACCCAAAACAAAACAAAACAAAACCCCCCAGAGTTTAAAAATACACTTTTAACACTTCTGGTTTTTATTTATAAAAGGAAATCATATCACTTAGTTACAAGAATCAGTACTGGAAGACATTGTAGGGATAGATAATTTTCTATTCAAGCATTTTATTTTACAGATGCGAAAACTATGGATCCAGATTCAGAAATGATTCCAACATTTCTCAATACAATTTGTGAACCTCAAAACTCTCCCTGACATATTTGAAATGTTTGGTTCTCAAATTTCCTAAGAAGTACTTTAAAATAACTCTGAATAGGAATATGTTGGAATTGCTTATTTGGGGAAGGTGAAGATTGTTTTTCAAAAAATTTTCTCAACTACCTACCCACTCTGTTTATTTTTGGTAATTCTTAATATTCTTTTTTTTTTAAAGATTTTATTTATTTTATTATTTTTAGAGAGAGGGGAAGGGGGGGAGACAGAGAGGAAGAGAAACAGCAGTGTATGGTTGCTCCTCACATGGCCCTGACTGGGGACCTGGCCTGCAAGCCAGGCATGTGCCCTGACTGGGAATCGAACCGGGACCCTTTGGTTCCCAGCCTGCGCTCAATCCACTGAGCTACACCAGCCAGGGCTAATTCTTAATATTCTTTAAAAACTGTCCTGCTTGTCAAATGGTGCTAAAGTTCTTAAGTGATGTTACCTGAACTATATATTCACCAAGTTGATAGTTGGGATTAATGTAAGAAGAAATTAACACTGTGTATAATGTTAGTTTCATAAATCTAGTGTGTTTTTTCTGTCAATATTTTAGAAATATACAATATGTAACCACTAAGTGGACTGAGGTTCTCTGAAACAAAAATAAAGGTGCTTATCTTCTCAATAGTGTTTTATGAGTACACTGGTTGCAAATTTACTTTCAAAAAAATATAGTAAAATTTTTTTTTCAACATTTTGCTTCTCAAAAGAAGTTTAGAATAAGAACAGCAGATAGAGTTATCATTCTTCATTTTGGTAAACTCAAAGCTCAGGACTAGATTGAGACAAGCAGTTACTTAGGTAAGTAAAGGATCAAGGTTTAAACTGACAATATAGTTATAATTAAGTTTAAAGAGTTTTTCAGAGACGTATTTGGGATAAAGTTTTTGGTATAGTCTTCAAAATGGGAAATACGTACTTAGATCTTCTGCTGCTAGATAACGACATTTAACATCTTGAAAGAAAAATAATTAAATATATTCTAATGACTTAATACTAGGATTTCTAAGATCAGGGAGAGAATCTCCTTGAAAAGGAGGTGGTGAGATATTTTATATCTTTGAAATAATTTGCAACTAAATAATTTAAAACTGATTTTATACCAGACGTGAATGTTGAGGCTACTTGTATAGATTATTACATGTGTCAGTACTGTGTATTTCATATCTCTGAACTATACTGAGGGTAAATTTTTTTTTTAATCCTAAAGAAACAAATACTCTCAAGTTATTACTAGCGCTACCTGTCATTACATTTTTAGAGCAGTGTTTCCTCAGTTATGCATTTGTCTGGGTTGGATTTCTTAAGGGGGAGAGAAGTATCTCAGCCTGGCACAGTTAAGTAGTTCCAGATGGTTTACAGTAGTAATGAGGGTGGGTACTTTAAAAAAGGCTTGGGAAAGAAAATCATTGATTAGAGACACTAATAATTCAGATATTTGATCTATGTGACTCATTAATGACTTTGAGATAGGTCAGAAAACCATTAAACTTTGTCTCCCTTTTATATATATAAATTAAAAAATGCATGGATGCAAATAATAATACTCATTTAAAACTACACCTTTTTTCTTATAAGGTTCATTATAAGAAGTGGAGAAAATTACATTAGCAAAAAAGAAGAAAGTAAATACCAACCATTCAGTGTTAACTGTACTTTTAAGGTTTTTCCCCTACCTTTCAGGCCACCACTTACTCTGAGTTTTTGATACACTGCCTACTCCTATAATATTGGTGTTTGGTCCTTGACTATTCAAATCTGATTGACTTGTTTGTAGTCAATATCAATCTGTCCCTTGACTTTGGTAATTGTAGTTATGCTAATGGCTCCCGATTCTAAAGAATCCCTGTTTTGACAGCTAATGGAACAATTCTACCTAGGTGTCTAAAATGATTCTCAAACTATCCAAAATAAAATTTTAAAATATTTTATTTACTTATTTTTAGAGAGAGGGGAAGGGAAGAAGAAAGAGAGAGAGGAACATTGATGTGTGAGAGATACATCAATCTGTTCACATCCATCAGTTGCCTCTTGTGTGCCCCCAAGGAGGGAACTGGCTAGCCACCAGGCATATGCCCTGACCAGGAATTGAACCTGTGACCTTTTGGTTCACAGGCCATTGCTCAATCCCCTGAGCCACACCAGCCAGGGCTAAACTGTCCAAAATTGAGTTCAGTCCTCCAACTCCCTCCATTTCCTCCCAAACAAACAAAACGAAAACCTGATTCTCTTTCTGGTGGGTCCATCCCTGATTTCTCCTCTTGTCACTCCTCTCATTCAGTTAATTTTGCATTGTAAATCTCAGAAATATGCCCCTCTCCAGTCCTGTCATTTTCATCTCTTGCTAGTCTTACTCTTCTATGACATATTCTCCCCAGTGTAGCCAACATGATTCTTCTAGAATCTAGATTACGTACCTTGATTGTCACCCACAGTTTAAACATTTTTACTGTTGACCTGAAGTTAGCCAAACTACAAAGTTAAAGGCACAGTCTTTTATACGGCCAAGTCTTCCCAAGCCTTCCGACTTCAACTCCAAGGGGTTAGGGTCTTACTACAAAGTTAGAGGTAAGAGTCTGTACATGACTACCCTGACTTCTGACACCATCCAAGAGTTTGGGGGTTTCTTAAAACCACCTGCAGTTTTGGTAATTCACTAGAAAGACTTGGAACTCACTGAAAGCAGTTATACTAATAGATAAGAGTCATTATAGGGAAAATATACAAATTGGAACCAGCCTAAGGAAGAGATGCATGGGCTGCAATCTATGAGGGTTTCAAATGTGAAGCTTTCATTGTACTCAAGGGATGTGTTACCCTCTGAGGATCAACGGTGTAGCATTTCCAGCCAAAGCAGCTCACCTGAGCTTCAGTGTCCAGAGTTTTCATTGTGACTTGAGTGAGTGCCCCCATAGTTGAACTTAGTTTTCAGTTTGCCCACCTCCTCTCAAGTAAGATACCACATGACCCAAGGGGTCCCACCATGAATAACAAAGATGCTCCTATTACTTCCAGGGGTTAGAGGTTGCCTGCCTGGAGCCTGGGACAAAGGCCAGACCTTTTTTGGGGCAAGGCCAAATTCTCTACACCTTCTTCACCTATCTCCCCACTGCCTTCCAGATAAAATCCAAACAAGGCTTCATCATCATCCTCATCTCTGGATCATTATCCATCCAACACCATCTCACCTCTACAGTTACCTCAGTTATTTTAGACTACTAATATATTAATTACCTCTGTGCCTTTGCTCATAACATACTCTTTCTGCTCTAAATACCATGTTCTGCCACCCTTAACCCAACCAGTCCAATCTCTTATCCATTCTTTAGGTCCCTGTTTAACATCACTTTTGTTGTTCACCATCCCCATACTCATGAGTTAGGTGTCTCTTCCATGTGCCCTTCTAGAATACCCAATTCTTATTTCTCTTATTTTTTTGCCAACAAATATTTATATATCTTTTACTAGACCAGTAGACTTCAAAATGAGGTATACCCAAAATAATCCATTGAGGTGAAGGAAGAAAATATTAAAATCTATTTACTTGCATACAAATATGAAATTACTATTAATATTTTACATATTGATTGAGTTGGCAGTTTGTTTTCTGTGA
Source organism: Micronycteris hirsuta (assembly GCA_004026765.1). NCBI lineage: Eukaryota > Metazoa > Chordata > Mammalia > Chiroptera > Phyllostomidae > Micronycteris > Micronycteris hirsuta. Next base: position 137,046 of record PVJI01001717.1, read on the forward strand.
CAACTGATTTCATGTTAAGCATGATAAATGAGGTATCCTGATAAAATGCAAATTTCATTGTGTAGAGGAGTTGACACTGGTACCCTCACTCCAATTTTCAGAACATTAAGAAGCATTGCAGTTTACCTGCATTGATTAAGTGGATTTATTGATTATATTGCCTGGTTTTAACAAAATTAACCCTCATAAAATGGACAATTGACTTTAAAAATTCCTGCAAAGAACTCTTGGCTTGAACATAATATTTATAATGCAAGCAAGCATAAGGGGCAACAAAACTAAGAGCCTCTACTTCTCCCATCCTTAGTTACATTAGCTTTAAAAAAAAAAAAAAGATGATGCAATATCTGATGAGAAATCACAAATGGATTACTAAGTAGATTTACTGAAATATATTACTGGAGAGAGTAGTGTGTGTATGCATGGGTGTATATTTATGTACTCTATTGATAGGTTGCTTGGAGCAAGTGTTTGGAGGCAGTTGCATTAGATTACTAGCTACATGTTTGCCATCATATGCCTAGGCCAATAATGATAAGCACATATACAATATAATAAATATTTGCTGTTCCAAACACATAGACCAATGGAACAGAATAGAGAGACTGGAAATAAACCCAAGTCTCTATGGTCAATTAATATTCGACAAAGGGAGAGTAAAAATAGCCTCTTCAACAAATGGTGTTGGGAGATCTGGACAACTATATGCAAAAAAATGAAACTCGATCACCAACTTACACCATACACAAAAATAAATTCAAGGTGGATAAAAGACTTAAATATAAGTTGTGACACCAGAAAAAGTCCTAGAGGAAAACATAGGCAGGAAATTCTCAGACATTCTACGCAGCAATATTTTCACCAATATGTCCCCTAGAGCAAGGGACATAAAAAATAAACAAATGGGACCTTATCAAATTAAAAAGCTTCTGCATGGCTAAAGAAAACAGCATTAAAATGAAAAGAGGACCAACTATATGGGAAACATATTTGTCAGTGATACCTCGGACAAGGGTTTGATCTCCAAAATATGTAAAGAACTCACACAACTCCACTCCAGGAAGACAAGCAGCCCGGTTAAAAAATGGGCAAAAGACTTGAACAGACACTTCCAAGGAGGACATACAGAGGGCCCAGAGGCATATGAAAAGATGCTTAGCATCACTAGCCATCAGAGAGATGCAAATTAAAACCACAATGAGATACCACTTCACACTGGTGAGAATGACCATCATAAACAAATCAACAGACAAAAGTGTTGGAGAGGATGTGGAGAAAAGGGAATCCTACTGCACTGTTGGTGGGAATGCAGACTAGTGCAGCCACTGTGGAAAACAGTATGGAATTTCCTCAGAAAACTAAAAATGAAACTGCTTTTTGACCTAGTAATTCCACTGCTGGGATTATATCCTAAGAACCCTGAAACACCAATCCAAAAGAACCTATGCACCCCAATGTTCATAGCAGCACAAGTGCCGGAAGCAACGTAAGTGCCCATCAGTAAATGAATGGATCAAAAAACTGTGGTACATTTACACAATGGAATACTATGCAGCAGAGAGAAAGAAGGAACTCATACTCTTTGAGACAGCATGGATGGAACTGGAGAGCATTATGCTAAGTGAAATAAGCCAGGTGGTGAAAGACAAATACCATATGATCTCACCTTTAACTGGAACCTAATCAACAAAACAAACAAGCAAGCAAAATATAACCAGAGACATTAAAATTAAGAACAGTCTGACAGTAACCAGAGGGGAGGTGGGAGGGGATAATGAGGGGAGCGGGGGAAGGGTTTTCAGGAACAACTATAAAGGGGGTAGAAGCAGGGGAGGGAGGTAGGCATGGCTGGGGTGGGGAGGGAGTGGTGGGGGGTAAATGCAGACAACTGTAATTGAACAACAATAAAATAATTTGAAAAAAATTTGCTGTTCCAATGAATGAACTAAAAGATTAAAAAAAGATACTGTTCGTACTATTTTAAACTTTTTAAAATGTAGTAAATTTTTATATTCTCACATTTTAAAACTTTATATTTGAAAATTTGTTTTATTTTTTAAAAATATTTATTTATTTTTAGAGAGAAGGGAAGGGAGGGAGGAAGAGGGAGAGAAACAACAATGTGTGGTCACCTCCTGTGCACCCTCAACTGGGGACCTGGCCCATAATCCAGGCATGTGTCCTGACTGGGAATTGAACTAGTGACCCCTTGGTTTACAGGCTGGCTTAGTCCACTGAGCCACGCCAGCCAGGGCTATATTAGAAAATTTAAAGTATATAAAAAATAAAATAGTGTACTTATCACCCAGTTTGATCAATTTATGGCAAATCTTGTTTTCATCTACCCCCACACATCACACTTGACCTCCCATTATATTCCGTGCAATTTTTCTTTTTTTGGCTGGGTATAGTGAACTTTATTGATGGTACATGACAAGCCAGGGTTCCCTAAGCCCCTCCTCTCTTCAGGGGGTCTAGAATGGAAACTGGAGATCGGGAGATTCTCAGTGTGTTGGGGGACTGATTTGGGGCAAGGACTCCCCAGCAGCTGAGAGTCTCTCTTCCTGTCTCTGGGGCTGATGGTCCAGGGGGCTCTTACTCCTTGGAGGCTGTGTGGACCATAAGGTTCACCACCCTCTTGCTGTAGCCAAATTCATTGTCATACCAAAAAATGAGCTTGACAAAGTGGTCACTGGGGGCAATGCCAGCCCCAACATTGAAGGTGGAGGACTGGGTGTCACTGTTAAAGTCACTGGAGACAACCTGGTTCTCAGTATAGCCCAGGATCCCCTTGAGGGGGCCCTCTGATGTATGCTTCACTACCTTCTTGATGTCGTCATATTTGGCAGCTTTCTCCAGGTGTTAGGTCAGATCCACAACTGATACATTGGGGGCAGGGAAACGGAAGGCCATGCCAGTGAGCTTCCCATTCAGCTCAGGGATGACCTTGCCCACAACCTTGGAAGTGCCAGTGGAAGCAGGGATGATGTTCTGGGAAGCCCGTCAGCCATCACACCACAGCTTGCCAGAGGGGCCATCCACAGTCTTATGGGTGGCAGTGATGGCATGGATTGTGGAGTCTCTCCATCGAAGCCAAAGTTGTCATGGATGGCCATGGCCAGGGAGGCCAAGCAGTTGGTGGTGCAAGAGGCATTGCTGACAGTCTTCATGGAGTTGTCATACTTATCATGGTTCACACCATCACAAACATGGGGGGCATCTGCAGAAGGGGCAGAGGTGATGAATGACCCTTTTGGCTCCACCCTTCAAGTGAGCCCCAGCCTTCTCCATGGTGGTGAAGACACCAGTGGACTCCACAACATATTCAGCGCTTGGCATCACCCCATTTGATGTTGGCAGGATCTCGCTCCTGGAAGATGGAGATGGACTTTCCACTGATGACAGGCTTCCTGTTCTCAGCCTTGACTGTACCCTTGAGCTTGCCATGGTTAGAATCATACTGGAACATGTAGACCATGTAGTTGAGGTCAATGAAAGGATCATTAATGGTGACACCATCCACTTTGCTAGAGTACAAAGCTGCCCTGGTGACCAGGCGCCCAATATGGCCAAATCTGTTCACTGCAGCCTTCACTGTCGTGTGTCAGGGTTGAGGCTGGCACTACGCAGGAAGACACAACTGTGTGTCAAACAGGAGGGGCAGGGAACCTCCATGCAAATTTTAAATACTCAGTAATTTAATCACAATTTTATTGGACATTTTAGGTGTCACCAATTCTTCATTACCCTAAGAATGTTGTGATGGCCATCGTTTGAGCATACCTTTGATTTTTCTTAGAGTATGTTTCTTGTGTCGGGACTATGTTAAAAGATATTGACCTATTTAAGACTTTTTAAAAACAGATTGTAAGAAAGACTATTCAAGAGGGACCACTGTAGTGGGGATTTGCAATAGTGGAGAGAGATCAGGCTCAACTCCGAGACTTTTGATATGTAGTTTTAAAATGTCCTCTAATAAGGTTTTACTAGTTTACCCTCTAAGCAGATATAAAAAAATCCCCACATACTAAGGTTTTGGGTTTGGTCCTGTCAGAGCACATACAAGAATCAACCAATGAGTGCACAAATAACAACAGCAACAACAACAAATCAATATCTCTCCTTCAAATCAATAAATAAAATGAGATTATTGGTATTATGGAACAATTTAAACATTTAGAAAATAATGGGAGCGTTCCGGTCAAGATGGAGGCGTAGGTAGAAACCCTTCGCTTCCTTGCACAACCAAAAGGAGGATAACAACCAATCTAAAATCAATAAACCAAGTGCCAGAATATCACACTGCATGGAACTCCGACAACTAAGGAATTAAAAAATCAACCAGAACCACCAGACTGAGAGGCGGCAGACTGTGCAGGCCCCGCTGGCTCAGAAAAACTGAGGCAAGGCAGCAGATGGTGCGGGTGGGGCTGGCTAAAGGTGAAACTGAGACTCAGAGCTGAGTGTGGACTACGGTGGGGGTTGCCATGGTGGGAGAAACTCCTGGTCTCACACAGGAGTCTGTTGTGAAGTGCGCTTGAGATAAGCAGGCAAGCTGCATTGTTCCCTCTCTGGCCCCTCCCCCACAGGCAGCACATAGTGCAGCAAGGAGGGTTGCCCTGCCTGGGTGAATACTGAAGGCCCTGCCCCCTTATAATCTATCAGCTGCGCCAAGACAAAGAAATATGGCCCAAATTAAAGAACAGAGCAAAACTTCAGAAAGAACTAAGTGATGAGGAGATAGCCAGCTTGTCTGATGGAGAATTTAAAGCCCTGGTAATCAAAATGCTCACAGATCTGATTGAACGTGGTCAAAAAATTAAAGAACCAATGAAAGATATCAAAAATGAAATAAAGCAAAATATTCCAGGAACCAACAGTGACAGGAAGGAAACTGGGACTCAAAGCAACGATTTGAAACAAAAGGAAAAAATAAACATCCAACCAGAACAGAATGAAGAAACAAGAATTCAAAAAAGTAAAGAGAGACTTACAAACCTCTGGGACAGCCTATAACGTTCCAATATCTGAATTATAAGGGTGCCAGAAGGAGAAGAGGAAGAGCAAGAAATTGAAAATTTATTTGAACAAATAATGAAGAAAAACTTCCCCAATCTGGCAAAGGAAATAGACTTCCAGGAAGTCCAAAAAGCCCAGAGAGTCCCAAAGAAGTTGGACCCAAAGAGGAACACATCAAGGCACATCATCATTAAGTTACCCAAGATTAAAGATAAGGAGAGAATCTTAAAAGCAGCAGGAGAAAAGGAGACAGTCACCTACAAAGGAGTTCCCATAAGACTGTCAGCTGATTTCTCAAAAGAAACCTTGCAGGCAAGAAGGGGCTGGAAAGAAGCATTTGAAGTCATGAAAGGCAAGGACCTACATCCAAGATCACTCTATCCAGCAAAGCTTTCATTTAGAATGGAAGGGTAGATAAAGTGCTTCCCAGATAAGGTCAAGTTCAAGAAGTTCATCATCATCAAGCCATTATTATATGAAATGTTAAAGGGACTAATCTAAGAAAAGTAAGATAAAAAATATGAACAATAAAATGACAACAGACTCACAACTATCAACAAATAAACCTAAAAGAAAAAAACAACGAAAACAAAAACTAAGCAAACAACTAGAACAGGAACAGAATCAGAGAAATGGACATCACATGGAGGGATTTCAGTGGGGAGGGGGAAGGGAGGAATGGGGGGAAAAGACAGGGAAGAAGAAGCATAATTAGTAGGCATAAAATAGATAAAAAATGATATAGGAAACAGAGGACTCAAAGAACTTATATGTACAACTCATGGACACGAACCAGAGGGTGGGATGCTGAAGGGTTGGAGGGGCAGGGTGGAGGGGGAATAAAGGGGGGGGAAATTGGGTAAAATGTAATAGCATAATCCACAAAAAATACTTAAGAAAATAATGGAATAATAAAGCAAAAAATCCGTGCACTCACCATGCAGTTTCAACAAATTATAATTGTTTAAGATTATTTTTAGGAAATAAAAATTTCATATGGAATTGAAGAGTTTCTTGTCACTTTCTTCTCTGAACCCATTCCTTTTTCTTTCTTTCCAGAGGTAATTTGAAAATTCTAAGACTATCCTTCTGGTCTATATTCTTGTATTTTTACTACACATGAATTTGTATAGTCAAATATATGGTGAGCTGAGTTTCCTTACAGCCCACCCTCCCCCTAACTAGCTATCTTGAGACTAACTTTTTAAAAAAGATTTTTTCAGCCCTGACTGGTGTGGCTCAGTGGATTGAGTACTGGCCTTCAAACTGAATTGTTGCCAGTTCAATTCCGGGTCAGGCACATGCCTGGGTTGTGGGCCAGATCCCCAACCAGGGGCGTGTGAGAGGCAACCAATTGGTGTATCTCTTATACATTGATGTTTTCTCTCCCTTTCTTTCCCCCTCTTCTCCCCTCTCTTGAAAAGTTAATAAAATCTTAAAAAGAAACATCCTTTTAAAAAAAGATTTATTCATTTTGACATATACATAGATCTAGGGTTTTTTTTCCCATTTTTAGCTACTACATAGCATTTCATTGTATAATTGTACTATTATCTAATCTGTTGATGGATATTTTGGGTTGTTTCTAACTTCTACATATTATATGTTATATTAGTTAATACTAACTGCTCTAATGGATAAGTCCTGAAATCTCAAAACCTTAGCATAATTTTAATTTATTTCTTGCTCACAGAGTATGTTTAATGGAGAAGGGGCTGTTTTTATAGAGTGATTAAGGGACCCAGGCTAATCGAGGGCCTCTCATCTTCAACCTGTGGTTTCCAAGGTTGCTCTAGATATCAACATCTAGCCAGAAAACATAAGAATGGAGAATGATATGGGAGGTTTTTAGGAGCTTTCCTTAGAAGTGGTACAAAAAAAGATTGTAAGAAAGACTTTATTCAAGAGGAACCACTGCAGTAGGGGCTTTGCAGTAGTGGGGAGAGATCAGGCTCAACTCCGAGACTTCTGGTAACCTATAGTTTTAAAATGTCCTCTAATAAGACTTTACTAGTTTACCCTCTAAACAGATATAAAAATGTCCACTTTCTGTTCCCTTTCCATTGACTAGAATTCAAGTCATGTGGTACCACCTAGGGCCCACATTTCCTAGCAAAACGAACTAGGAATGTAGTTGCTCTCCTGGCACTTGGTCTACACTATGGAAAATAGAACATCAAACTTTTGTTGATAGCTGTCAGCCTCTGCCCTACAAATAATTGTATAGTTTGGACATGTTTGTTTATATATTTGTAGATTTCTTGGGTATATACCTGGAAGTGGAATTGTCAGATTGAAGTTATATATACTTGTACTTTATTACAGATTGCCTGATTACTTTGCCCAATAGCGCTGTATGAAAGATCTGTTCTCTCCATGTTTTCACTAATCTTAGAACTGCCATACCACTTGTCTTGTATTTTTACACAGCAGTGTGCTATTAATGCCGCTGAACTATGTTGGAAAGAGAATGCTTATAGCTGATTGTGATCTTGATTTAGGGTATTTTGGAGGAGGACACTTGTCTGAAAGTCTAGACTAGTGCTGTCTAGTAGGAATATAATTGAGCCCCATATATAATTTAAAATTGTCTACTAACCAAATTTTAAAAATTGAAGAGACAGGTGAATTTAGCTTTAGTAACCTATTTTTTTTCACTCAATGTATCCAAATATTATATATCCAAATATATTCTTGAGTATTTTACATTTTTATACCAAGTTTTCAAAGTCCCGTGTATATTTTATACTTATATCAATTTAGAATATCACATTTCAAATATTTAGTAGCCACATGGGGCCAGTGGCTGCCATGTTGAACGGCACAGCTTTAGACTTATTAAAAACTGTAATTCTCTAACACATATCTGCCATTTAATTTCAAAGTCATATTTAAATGGATTCTCACTCCAGTCACCGAGTACATCTTTATTTAGCCTTTGGAGGAATAGCAAGCTGAATTTATTTCCCCCCAGATTTATTTCTCTGACTAGAGAATAGCCTGACTTAGATTATTGAATATTAGTTTCTCCTCACATAGTTTATGGGGTAATAGTTTTTTTAAAAACAGCTTTTATTTATTTTTAGGAGAGAGGGGAAGGGAGGGAGAAAGAGAGGGAGAGAAACATTGATATATGAGCGAAACATCGATTGGTTGTTTCTTGTGTGTGCCCCAGCCAGGGACTGAACCCTGCAACCCAGGCTTGTGCCCTGCCTGGAAATCGAACCAACAACTTTTAGCTTTGCTGGATAGCACCCAACCAACTGAACCACACCTGTCAGGGCAATGAGATGGTAGTTTTCTGTTGCTGTGTAACATGTTACCATAAACTTAATGGATTAAAACAACACTCACTTATCATTTTACAGTTCTGTAGGTCAAAAGTCTAGGAATGTTCAGCTGGGTTTTCTGCTTAAAGTCTTAAGTCAAGGCCAAAGTCAAGGTATATACCGAGCTGAACTCTTATCTGGAGACTCAAGGGAAGACTCTACTTCCCAGCCCACTTAGGTTAACAGAATCTAGATTCTTGTGGTATGTTTGAGGTTCCTATTTTTTTCTGGCTATCAGGCGGGGGCTGCTTTTTACTCTTAAAAGCCACTCCCATTTCTTTTTGTCTTCACTCTTATTAACCTGGTCCAAGCTCCCATCCGCTCTTTTACTGGCTGTAGCATTACACTTGACTGCTATTTCTGGTTCATTTCCCTCCCTCCAATCACGTTTTCATATAGCATCATTTGGTCTCACCTTGATCAGCCTCTGCTCTTGCTCAGTTACAATGCTTCAGTCACAGTGGTCTTAATTTAGTTCCCAGAACCTGGCATGCTCTGTCCTATCTTTTGCCCAAGCAACCTTTCCCCTTGTCTCCCACTGTTCACCTCAACTGTTAAACATCTCTTTCTCATAGTTAAGTGTTGTTTTTTTGTTTTCATAACATCCATTACTTTTTCTTTATATCCACTTATTATAATTTATACATCTGTATATATTCACGTGTTAGCTGTTAAATATCTCTTCCCTAGACTGAGGGCAACAGGTAAGGAATTTTTTTCCCACCTTTTCATATTTAGCATTTAGTATGGGTTTTATTTATACCCACTTATCATAATTTATACATCTATATATTCATGTGTTAATTTTTTAAAAGATTTTTAAAATTTATTTTATTTTTAGAGAGAGGGGAAGGGAAAGAGAAAGAGAGGGAGAAACATCAGTGTGTGGTTGCCTCTCACACACCCCCAACTGGGGATCTGGCCCACAACCCAGGCTTGTGCTGTGACCATGTGCCCTGACCTTTGGTTCACAGGCTGGTGCTCAATCCACTGAGCCACACCAGCCAGGGCAATCATGTGTTAGTTTTTAAATGTCTCTTCCCTAAACTGAGGGCAACAGATAAGGATTTTTTTTTTTCATCTTTTAATATTTAGCACCCAGTCCTGGCATATAGTGGGCACCCATTAACTATTTGTTGAATAAATGAATGAATCTTCAACTTTTTCTCTGTCCAGTCTACCAGATTGTTTCCTTTTCAGATTTTTGTAGGACTATTCTCATTCCCTTTTTTCTCTTTGTTTTTATTTTCTTCTTCTGCTCTCCTCTGAATGGTAGAGGAGCTTGACTTCCTATTTTATGTTATTGTTGTATTCATTAACATTTTCAACTACGTAGCTACAGACATACGTTTGCAGTTCTCAATAGTGATTAATACTCCATAACTTTGTAAATGAACATTTTCATGGGCTTAAGAGTATTCTCATATAAATTCTTTGAGAATATTGTAAATAATATTATGGACATGTTTGAAGAATAATAATATTATGTAGAGAGTAATAAGCTAGTTAAACATTCAGAATAGTCTAATTCCTTGTGTGTATTTTTCACTTAAGACTTTACCTTCTGGTGTATAGTTCTGAGGAAGACCAGTCCACTGTTTCCTATCTTGGTTTAAGTAATCAAAGAAAACCAAAAAACCCGAATATACTGGTTAGTAATATTAAAGACAAATTTTTTCTGGTAATGTGATTCCATAATGATTTATGAGATTCCTACAGTTCTTGTCTTTCATGGATTTAAAGTATTTGACCTACTTCTACCACAAGGAACAACTTCGGATCTTTGATCCTTGTATAGTAATTTCTTATCCACATATTTCTACTTTGTTAATCTAAATACAAAAACTAAAACTAAAATTGGTTTTTAAGTCTGTTTTTTTGAGAAGTATATTGTGCTATAGCTAATATTCACCTTTGCATTGAAAAAATACAACAAAAATAAAATGTAATGCTGTTAAGGTGATATATAGTATTTATAAAATTGTGTTTGAGGTATGTGATATATAAAAATCTTTCTTAGGCTAAAACTTGAGGGCAAGAATCATGTTGTGAATGTATTATGTAACTTGTGGACCTAACAAGTTACATAAATATGAGAGGTGAAAGTCATTAAATCAGTCTATTAACTGATTTTGCAATAGGAATGACCTCTAAGTTTTGGGAGTTGATTTCTGGAAACACTGAATATTTATTAGTTCATATAGTCTTGGTTTAAGGAAGCCTATAAAATGCAATTTCTATTACTTGAAAGAGACTTGTCTTATTATTCATAATCTACTTATACACAGAGGAACAAAATATTTTCAGCTTTTCAAGGTCATGTGGAAAGTTAATGGTGTATCTAGAAATAATTTTGAGTCTTTTAAAACATAAATAAAAACTTGCATTTAAATGCCCTTTGTCAGGATATCCTCTAGTCTTGGATCGGTAAATAGAAATACTTTTCTATAAGACTTAGTTAACTATGTAAGTAGAGGGTCAGCATTGTCTGCACCTGAAATAATAATTATAGAACTGGTAGTACACGGTTGCTATTACATTTATTAAGCACTTGTTTTATATTTATTACCTCATTTAATCCTTCAATCCTTCACAGAAAGTATTTGACATTAGATTTTTTTCTCCCCTTTTTTTCCTTTCTTGCTCTATTGCTCCACCTCCCTAATTTCTTCCCCACCCCACTGAGCTGTCAGCCTGCTCTCTCTGAGTCTATCTCTATTTTGCTTATTAGTTCAGTTTGTTCATAAGATTCCTCGTATGAGTGAAATCATATAGTACTTGTCTTTCTCTGACTGGCTTATTTTACTTAGCATAATGTTCTCCAAGTCCATCCATGCCATTGCAGAGAGTATAAAATTTTCTTCTTTTTTTTTAAAGTCTTTCATTTGGAATTAGCTCGGGGTTCACAGAAGTATGATAGGTCAAATAAGAATTTTCCTCTTTCCCTGGATGTTTGTATACCTTTCCTCCAGGCCCCTTCTTCCCCCACTCAATTTTCTTCTTTTTTATGGCCGAGTAGTATTCCATTATGTAATTGTAGACATTAGGTTCTGTTATTAGCCAGTTTTGCAGATGCAAAGCCAAGGCACAGAAAATTTAAAGAACTTTCTCAAGTTTCCACCATCAATGGTGTCACTAGGATGTGAACCCAGGCAGACTTACTTGAGAGGTCGTAGCTATGAAATACATTTTTTTTTTTAAATTTTCATGCTACATTACACACATATTTCTATAGGGAACAATTTCAGTGACTATACAGTTTAGTTGTTTGATTTTTGACCACCGTTTGCTTTGACTACTTTAATGCCCTCACAACAAATTTGCCTGCCACTAGTCTCTTTTTCCAATAATCCAGCCTCGCTGGATTTTCTCATATAATTGAATTCACTGCAGTTCTGTAAAGATACCATGTTATTTCTTGCCTCTCTACCTTTTTAGATGTTGTTTCTTCTCTATGGAATATCCAATTTCCTGGCTAACTGTAACAAACCTCCCTAAGGAGAGAGGATGGTTGGATCTTTATTTTATCTTTCTCTCAAAAGGGCCATTTTGCTCAGGTATTACCTATAAATAAAGAGCAGTTTAAGGTTTTTGCACCAAATATTTGTCTTATTCTTGCCTGTAATGAAAGAAAAGGTCAGCAATTAGTGCTGCTTATAAAAAACATGATTTGAAATCTGGAAATTCTTTAAATAATAGACTAAAAAGTAGTTCACAACTTCTTGTATAGGTCATAACAATGGTAAACAAACATATCACTATTTACTCACTAAAGTGCCTGGAGATAATTCTTTTCCATTTCATACTTAATGAATCCTGCAATAGGTTTTGATTTTTCGACTTCAGTATTAATTATTCAGATAGCCAAAAGCACCAGTTTTTTATACAGTTTTAATACCTAATGTAGTAGCTATCTACTCAACATAGTGTCTCTTTTAGAAAGAAATCCTTTCTAATTTTTAAAAATTAAGTAAAAAGAAATATTGTTGCTCAGTTAGTTTGCAGTCTGTATTATGTATTAATGTTGTGTATTCAGTATGTGATTTTTATTTATATTTTAGAGAGGGGAAGGTGGGGAGAGAAACATCAATGCATGGTTGCCCTTCACGCACCCCCTACTGGGGACCTGGCCTGCAACCCAGGCATGTGCCCGGACTGGGAATTGAACTGGCGACCCTTTGATGTGCAGGCTGGTATTCAACCACTGAGCCACACCAGCCAGGGCAGTATGTGATTATTTATTTTTTATTTTATTTATTTTTATTTTTTAAATATATTTTATTGATTATGCTATTACAGTTGTCCCATTCCCCGCCCCCCCTTTACTCCCCTCCACCCAGCACCCTCCCCATTCCCCGCCCTTCAGTTTTTGTCCATGGGTTATACACATAAGTTCTTTGGCTTCTACATTTCCTATACTATTCTTAATCTCGCCCTGTCCATTTTCTACCTACCGTTTATGCTGCCTATTCTCTGTACTTTCTCCTCCTCTCTTCCCCTCCCATTTCCCTGTTGATATCCCTCCATGACTTATATAAATCCCTTTAACATTTCATATAATAAAGTCTGGGTGATGATGAACTCCTTGAACTTGACCTTATCTGAGAAGCACTTTATCTGCCCTTCCATTCTAAATGAAAGTTTTGCTGGATAGAGTATTCTTGGATGTAGGTCCTTGCCTTTCATGACTTGGTATACTCCTTTCCTGCCCCTTCTTGCTTGAAAGGTCTCTTTTGAGAAATCAGCTGACAGCCTTATGGGAACTCCTTTGTAGGTAACTGTTTTCTTTTCTCTTGCTGCTTCTAAGATTCTCTCCTATTTTTAATCTTGGATAATGTCATTGTAATATGTCTTGTTGTGTTCCTCTTTGGGTCCCACTTCTTTTGGACTCTCTGAGCTTCCTGGACTCCCTGGAAATCTATTTCCTTCACCAGCTTGGGGAAGTTCTCCTTCATTATTTGCTCAAATAAGTTTTCAATCCCTTGGTCTTCCTCTTCTTCTTCTGGCACCCCTACAACTCGGATGTTGGGACGTTTAAAGATGTCCTGGAGGTTCCTAAGCCTCTTCTCATTTTTTTGAATTCTCATTTCTTCCTTCTTTTCTAGTTGAATGTTGTTTTCTTCCTTCTGGTGCACATCGTTGATTTGAGTCCCAATTTTCTTCCGATCTCTATTGGTTCCCATCTCTATTGGTTGGATTTCCATACAGTTCGATTTTCTGTCAGTTTTTGTTGTTTTTCAATTGTTGTTTTTCCTCTTTTGGTTGTGTGAGAAGGCACCGTGTGTCTACTTACATCTTCATCTTGGCCGGAGGTCCCTACTAGGTCAGTCATTTTAGTAGCATCATCCCTGCTGACAACAGAGGCAGGCAGGGGCCTGGGGCTAAAGAAGGTTCCCTGCAAAAAGGACAATTCTCTGAGCTCCTCTTGGTCGCATTCACTCGTCCTCGGCGTTTCAGTATGTGATTTTTTGGAAGCCAGTAAAGTACATACTGGTTATTAATAGGCAGTGGATTATATAAATTAACATAAAGCAGTGATCGCTTATATTCTAGAAGTGTAATGGATTACGATCCTACCTCTGAGTTCGTATGCTAAAACACAGTTTGGAATCATTATCATTGTAAAATCCTAATTCTTTTGCATAATGCATTTAAAAGATTTTATTTATTTTTAGGAAGGGAGAAAGAGAGGGAGAGAAACAGCTATATGTGAGAGGTACATCGATTGGTTGCCTCTCACACGTCCCCAACTGGGGACCTGGCCCACAACCCAGGCATGTGCCCTGACCAGGATTCAAACTGGCGACCTTTTGGTTCCCAGACTGCACTCAGTTCACTGAGCCACACCAGCCAGAGCGAATGCATTTAAAAATGGCTCAAAGTAAAGCTTGCATTTCAGAGTCAGAATTCCATTTTATAGGTTAAAATATCCAGTTTGTGTTCAACATATAATACTAAAGTGAAACTATCCTTGACTATCAAGGAAAGGAGGAAGAAATAGGACTAGTGTTATATCAGCTTCTAGTATAGATCTGTAAACATAATTTGAAGATTAAAATATATTGACAATCAAATATAAAATGAAAGCATTCTCTCAGAATGAGGCCTTACAAATACTGTTATCCAAACCACCTAAACATTACAATGTACAAGTCCATTAAATATTACATTAAGTAATTAGTATATTTTCATGTTCTTACATAAGTCAAAATTACCAAACCATGAAACAGTTTCTTCTTATTTTTCCAAGGAGTATAAAAAATTTTAATTAAGTTTTGCTATGTTAAGAATTTCCTTGGTTTTAAAAAGCTGTTTAGTCTACTTTTTCTAAGTGGTTGTCTAAGTAAAGATAGCCTTGTATATGGGTTAATAATTTTGTGGTTAATGTATACCACAAAAATATTATAGGTATTCAGTTCCTGATGCATATGTAATCAATTATGTTCAAACAAGATATTAAGTCATTTGGTATTTTATAACATGTATAGTTAACAGTAAATCCTAAAACCAATCTGAATAAAGACAGTATCCTTTTTTTTTTGAAACTGACGTCAGTGGAGTTTATTTTCTTTACTTATTCATTTGTTTTTTACCTCATTACAGAAAGTATTTCAAGTGGCAAATTAATTTTACTATAATGGGAATTATATTTAGTCATCAAAATATCATTAAGTGCTTACCATAAGCCGAGCACTGTGCTAAATGCTCTTAAACAGAAATAAAATAATTGTTCCTTTCCTCAAGAAGTGTGCGGTTTAGAGGAAAAGTCAAAGAAGTTAACCAGAAAGTGCAGTACAATGTGAGTATAATAAAAGTTACTATTAAATCTATTATGTATGAGGTGATATACTAAGTAAATAACATGCGGTTATTTTCTGTTTTAAAATCAAGAACTTAATGTTTAGCAACATTAGGTAACTCATCCAAGGTCATATAGTAAGTGGTAGGATCATTACTTGAACTCATATGTGTCTGACTCCAAAGCTTGTTATCTTGCTGCCTCTGTCTACCTACTGATAAGCATACACAGTGATGCAGAGGATTTTATGGGGACAGTGAGGGGGTTGTGCCGATGTAGGCTGTTAGATTCTGGAAGGTGATACTTAAATTGAGTTTAGAAGACTAAATAGGAATTAGTCAGGAGGAGGAGGGAGCTAAAAATCATTCCACCAAAGATGTGCAAAGGCATGGAAATGAGAGAACATAGACCAGTTGGGACTTGTCTGACTTACTCTTATTTCTCTGAATGAAGGAGGGTAAACCTGCAAGAAAGTAGAGAAATAACCCCAAAGGTTATTCATTCAGTCATTTATTCAACAATATTGGGCACTGTAGACTTTGTATTCACTGCATCTCTGGAAAGATACTGAAATTTTTAAAATTATAAGTCACAGAAATGTCATTAATGTTAAACAGAATGCCACATCATCAGAAACAGAAGAGCCTTATGCTTTTTCTTCTGCCTTCTAATTTGTCTTATTTGGCTTTTAGAACAGTGGTTTTAAATAGTTAAATCTTGCTTTCTCTTTTTTCCTGATCATTTCTCTCATTAATGCTACCTGATGCCAACCTATGTGGAGATTTTAGAACTGAAGACTACCTAAAATGTTCTCATTTTAACTATGCCTAAGTACTATTTATTTCCTAAAGATTTATGAAAGGATAAGTATGTTTCTCTATATCAGTATCCACTGTGTGACCTTATCTTTCAGAGGATAAATGCACTTAAAGTACTAAAACATTCTTTCAAGGATCATCTATAGTAATATCCAGGTTTCTTTAATTAAAATTAGTTGGATGTCAAAAGATTGTTTTAGCATGCCATTTTTAGTGTTTCTGATTGCAGTAGATGATCACCTGTAGTAAAAAGAAAAAATGTGGAGGCGAATATTCACATCTTCAGTACTGACTGATTCAAGTGAAAATTTAGTGTTTTTAATTCTGGAAGTTATTGGGATACAACAGATTTTTGTGAAATAACAAAGCTAGATAAATTTCCATAGTAATGATTTAAAAGGTTATATATATGAAAGATGTTTAGTCATATATATTCTTTATGATAAAGGTTACTAAAGTTTTCTCTAGAAAAAGAGTGCATTTTTATTGATGTTTCTGTGGCACACATGAATAAAGTCCTTGATGTGTGTCATCTCCTCATTTTTAATTCTATTAATTGGTCATTTTATGTGTCATTAATTGCTTCATTTCAATAAATAAATAAATAAATAAATAAATACTGAAGATGACTTAACCACCTTAGGCTATGTTTAACTCTGTTGGTTGTATTTAAAAATCTGTCCCTTCAAAACACTAACTTGTTTAAAAGGTTTAATTGAATTCTATCAGTCTCTGTTATAATTAAGACAGTTCAGAAGAAGATGAAGCCTAAATTATAGAGAGACTCAGAATGGAAAAGAAAGGAGAGATTTTTACCCTTAGAATAAAGGGTTCCAAAAAGTTGAGCTGGGCTATGGGAATCTTGAATAAGAAGATTATGAGAATGCCCAATTATGTGGCTCTTAATAGCATCGTTGAATATTTTTATTTTTTTAATGCAGATTTATAGTCTAGTAGATTGAAAAGCAGTATGAACATTAAATGTATCTGTGGAACTCTTTAAAGGAAGGGTCACTGTAATTTTACATGGGAAAAGGTATTCCTTGTGCTTTTATTGTTTAAGCTATATTTTAACATTTTGTTCATAGTTGAAAAAGAATGAATATCATTTTTTATGAATAAAGTATTTGTCTTTTCTGAATTTGACACCAGTATCATACTTACTCTAAATATTTAATTTTTTAAAAATATGAATTGAAGGCCCGGCTGGTGTTGCTCAGTGGATTAAGTGCCAGCCTGTGAACCAAAAGGTCACTGGTTCGATTCCCAGTCAGGGCACATGCCTGGGTTGTGGCCAGTTCTTCAGTTGGGGGCATGTGAAAGGCAACCACATGGTGATGTTTCTCTCCCTCTCTTTCTCCCTCCCTTTCCTTCTGTTAATAAATAAATAAAAATCTTAATAAAAGTAAAAATGAAAAGTAACAGGCTGCTTTAAGAGGCAGAATTTGTATGTTTGATATTTGAGTAAGGCTAGTTACTACCTTAGTAAGGATGTAATAATAGAGGGTATTAAAGTTCAGAAGACTTTTGAATGTATTGGTTTTATATCTTTTTGTTTATTGGCTGTTCATATATTTTCCTTGGAGAAATATCTGTTTAATCTTTTACCATTTTTCACTTGGTTTGTCTTTTACTATTAAGTTATAGGAGTTCTTTATATATTCTGGATATAAGTCCTTCATCAGATATATGGTTTGCAGATATTTTCTCCCATTCTGTGGGACGTTTTCACTTTCTTGATGGTATCATTTACAGCACACAAGTTTTAAATTTTTATGTAGTCCAATTTATTTTACTTTTATCACTTAATGTTTTTGGTGTTGCCTAACTCAAGGTCACAACGACTGACTTCTATGTTTTCTCCTAAGAGTTTTATAGTTTTAACTTTTACATTTAGTTCTATGAACCATTTTGAGTAAATTTTTGTGTATGAGGACCAATTTTTGTGTAGGGGTAGGGGACCAGTTTCATTTTTCTTCATGTGGATGGATACATAGTTGTCCTAGCACCATTTGTTGAAAAGACTATTATTTTCCCCCATTGAGTTGTCTTATAATTTATGTTTTAAAGGAATAATATCTTATTTTTAATAAAAATATAATAAAAACTACAGAAGATAGGAAATGTAATAATTCATAATTCTGCTACTGTTAAACAGCTTCACTATTTTGTGTATTTTTTTCTAGTTCCCTCTCCAGAAACATAGAAATTTTATAGAGTTGCAGTCATAATATACTAATTATGTATTTTGCCTTTTCACTTAATATACGAATGTGTGATACACATTTCCCATATTGCTATGTAGATTTTCAAATTATTTTTTGTTGCTGCCTAATGTTCCATCTTCAGGCATAATATAATCTTTGTGCATAAGCTATTACTCTTCTGTTGAATAATTTTCTTAGATAATTTTCTGGAAGTGTTTCTTCCAAACATATATTGAAAACCAACTAGAGACTAGTTACATAATTTTGATTTGGAGAATTCTGGGGTATGTGTTGTGGTTGTTGTTGGCTCATTTAATATAACAATAGCAGCTGATGTCTCTGAGTCAGGCAATGTGCCAAATACTTGGTATTGTTGTATTTAATTTTCCCATGAATTGTATTAGATAAGGGATTCAAGGATCAGAAAGTTTTGATAACTGACCCAAAGTTGTACAACTAATACATGGTGAAGATGGTATAGAGCATTGTGTGACTCTAAAACTTCACTGACTCCCAGATTGGGCATTAACAGTTACAATGGCAAGATTTCTGTAGTAGTAGACTATATTAAATTAGCAATTTTGTGCAGAAGTTCTTTGAAGACATGACTTGTTAAGAAGTAATACATTATTAGCTCAAATTTATTTTTAAAAAAGAGAATCTAAAAACTGATTTTTCTCTGTAGATTTTTTTTTTAAAGAGTTGGCCTCTACGGTGTTTTAAATCTGAATTGGTTGCCAGCATTTTATTTTTTTAAGACTTTATTTATTTATTTTTAGAGCATGGAAGGGAAGGAGAGAGAGGGAGAGAAACATCAGTGTGTGGTTGCTTCTCACGCACCCCCTACTTGGGACCTGGTCCACAACCCAGGCATGTACCCAGACTGGGAATCAAACTGGCGGCCCTTTGGTTCGCAGGCCAGCGCTCAGTCCTGAGCCACTCCAGCCAGGGCTATAGATTTAATAATTCATTAGTCTTTGAACCCATGAACTACGCATTTCAGATTACTCCCATTTGTATAGTATTTGCCATTCCAAAGGCTTTATTTAGGGAGCAACCTAACCACTATAGAAATTATTTCATTCAATGAATAAATGTTGAAATAAAAATGAAAATGGAAAATGAATTAGAAATTTTTAATACTCAAATAAAAATAAAAATTGTTCTGAGTTCTTAAAGATACACGTTTTAGCCCGGCTGGTGTAGCTTGGTGGATTGAGTGCGGGCTGGGAACCAGAGGGTCCCGGTTCAATTCCCAGTTGGGGCACATGCCTGGGTTGCAGGCCAGGTCCCCAATGAGGGCCATGTGAGAGGCAACCGTACATTGCTCTTTCTCCCTCCCTTCTCCTCTCTCTGAATATAAATAAAATCTTAAAAAAAAAAAAAGATACACGTTTTAGTATTTTGGGGAGAATATACACAGTAGCTCTTTCGATCAAGACATCTAAGTCCTATTAATGTATATTTAATTAATAGTGTTCAGCTGTTAGCTATTTCAATTGCAGAATTATTAAATGTGTTTATAATTTGAAAACATCTACAACTCATAAACATTGCTATAGTCTGAAATATGAAGAGGGAAATCACAATTTTAAGAATAAAATGATGCTTAAAAAGCAGCAGTAATTTTGAAGTGCCAATAGTCTAAAAACGATGGCTTCTGCCGTGTTCAGAGATGGGAGTTTTCTTTCAAGCACGGAAATACCAGTCCTTTATGCAAGCTCTTGTTCCAGGATTCTATTTTCACAGTCTTTCAGCACATCAAACCATATAAAGTCTTTCTTTCCTTGATTTTCATCCAAAGAGACTATTTTCTCAAGATTAACAAGGCAACCGGAGCTATTTGTATGCCCTAGACAGAAGAATGAGCCCCTTCAGTCTGATGGAATAGTTCTCTTTCATGAAGATGTAGCTTCAAGAAGGGTTCATATGTAATTGTGAGAGAAGAAAAGTACATTTACCTAGCAGAAGCTGTCCATTTCAACAAATGGCAATTTCCCTGAATTTGTTTCTTTGTAGAGTTGGTTGGTCAGTGTTCATGTTCTTAGTAACATTTAAAAGAATGTTCAATTTGTTTCTGCTCCAATTCCTTGCTGCCATTGCGGAGGTGGACAGCAGAATTTTTCATATTCAAGAATATAATTGCAATAAATGTATTCTTTATTAGTGGAGAATTTGAAGACTTTAGGCCTAGTCCTCTTCCTTTCTTTGCCTCTCATCTTGTGGCTACAGTAGCAGGGAGTTAGGGCAAACAAATTGAACATTCTTTTCAAATGCTGTTATGAAAGACAAATCCTGTCAACTAAAGAGTTAAGATGAATTCAGTGAATTGGCCTTTACATAAAATGACTTTTGATAAATTTACTTTTGGCCAATGACCCAGAGCTCATCTAACCAGACAGCTCAGCTGAATTAATCCTAATAACGAGGTGGCAGATGTTTCATCTACATTGCATTCACATTCTCAATATTGAAAAATTTCTTAATGACAGACCACAAAAATGGATTATCAAACCGAACATAAAATGTACATCTGTTTTGAACTGAAAGATTGCCTGGTAAGAGCACTTAAATGACCTTATCTGTTTTTTTTGTTTTTTTTTTTAAAGATTTTATTTATTTATTTTTAGAGAGGAGAAGGGAGGGAGAAAGAGCAATGTATGTTTGCCTCTCACATGGCCCTCACTGGGGACCTGGCCTGCAACCGAGGCATGTGCCCCAACTGGGAATCGAACCAGGACCCTCTGGTTCCCAGCACGTGCTCAATCCACTGAGCTACACCAGCTGGGCTCCTTTTCTGTTTTTTATAGTGATAGACATATAGCATTAGCCTCATACTCTTACTGGAGCTCAATCCCATATTTCCAAGAGAACATAGAAAACATGGGCACTTTTCATTTCAGTACACCCAAATCAAGATTCTGCCTCTTCCTTCATCAAATAGCACTTTTTTAGAATTTCTGTTGATTCATAGTCACCTCATTCTTTTCCATCCCCACTTCTATTCAGTTATTCCCCAATTTCATTGCCACTTTTTGAAATGTCTCAGATTTTCTCTCTATTCTTATTGCAGCCACCTTAGTTCAAGTCTCCATTACTCTGCCTTCTAGTTTCTCTCCTGCTTACGTTCTTTTCAATAGTAGTAGGTTAAATTTATACTGCTTTCATCATATACCTCTTTGAGCTAATCCCCAAAACTGCAAAAGTCAATAGCTAACCTTTCTGTCTCAGCGTAGGATGTTGTATCAGAAGAATCAGCTATCACTCTGTAGTGCTTTTCTTATTAACATGACATCTACCTACTGTCTGAACAAAAGGTATGTTTATGTTTATTCTTTCTACTTAGATGACTTCTAGATGTGACCTTCTGCATAGTAGTTGTGGTCCTAACCTATTGCCTTCTCCTGATGTGACAAACAAGAACCCTGATGCCTATTTCAGCCCGGCTGGTGTAGCTCAGTGGATTGAGCGCGGGCTGGGAACCAGAAGGTCCCGGTTCGATTCCCAGCTGGGGCACATGCCTGGGTTGCAGGCCAGGTCCCCAGTGAGGACCATGTGAGAGGCAACCACACATTGCTCTTTCTCCCTCTCTTCTCCTCTCTCTAAAAAAATAAATAAATAAAATCTTAAAAAAAAAAAAGAACCTTGATGCCTATTTCAGATATCCAATAAGCATTAAAGTTTATCTAATATCATACTCTTAATTTATCAAGTAAATAGTTTCTCAGACTTCAGTTAGAAATCCTTAGGATCTTTTCCTTGATTTGTGTCCCCCACCACCCCACTTCTACTAACCAAGATTGTAGGTGTTCTACACAGCATGCATCATACTATTTTGAAGTAGTTAGGTTTTTTAAAATTGAGATGTAATTGACAACGTGATAGATAGTTGTATATATATCGCAAAATGATCAACACAGTAAATCTGGTTAACATCCATCTGCACACATAGTTCCAGTTTTTTTTCTTGTGATGAGAACTTTTTAAGATCTACTCTCAACCACTTTAAAATGTACAATACAGTATATTAGTAGACGTAGTCACCAAGCTGTACATTACATCCCCATGATTTATCTTATAACTGGAAATTTGTACCTTTAGATCCTCTTTACCCATTTTGCCCATATCCCCACTCCATGCCTCTGGCAGACATCAATCTATTTGTGAGTTTGTTTCTTTGTTTTTTAGATTGCATATATAAGTGAGATGATATGTTATCTGTCTGACTTAAATCACTTAGCATAAGGCCTTTAGGATCTATCCATATTGTCACAAATGGCAAGATTTCATTTTTTTAGTGGCTGAATAATATTCCACTATACATATACCACATTGTCTTTATCCATTCATCCATCAGTGGACACTTAAGTTACTACCACATCTTGACTATTGTAAATCATGTTGCAATAAATACGGGGTGCAGTTAGCTTTTTGAGTAGTGTTTTCAATTCATTTAGATAAATACCCACAAGTTGAATTGCTGGATCATATGGTAGTTCTATTCTTAATTTTTTGAGGAACGTCCATACTATTTTCATAATGGCTGCACCAATTTACATTCCTGCCACCAGTGCACAAAGGTTCCCTTTTCCCCACATCTTTGGCAGCATTTGGTATTCTCTTTTTGGTAATAAGCCATTCTAATAGGTGTGAGATGATTGGTGATGTCGAGTACCTTTTGGTTTTCTGTATTTTTTTGGAAAACTAAGGTTCAGATCTGTATTCTTACCCATTTTATTTTCCATGATTTTTAAAAAAGATTTTATTTATTTATTTTTAGAGAGAGGAGAAGGGAGGGAGAAAGAGAGGGAGAAACAGCAATGTGTGGTTGCCTCTCACATGGCCCTCACTGGGGACCTGGCCTGCAACCCAGGCATGTGCCCTGACTGGGAATCGAACTGGGACTCTTTGGTTCCCAGCCCGCGCTCAATCCACTGAGCTACACCAGCCAGGGCTCCATGATTCTTTATATGAACTTTCTACCTAACTTTATTTTAGTGTGGTTCAGGAAGCAGTTTTCCATTGAGGTTTACCTGACACTTCTTTCTTGCCTGTTTTTCTCCCATACATCGTCTTTATTTCCACCTTTGTATTCTACTTTGCATATGTCTTTCTCTTCCTCTTTCTGCTTATATATATCTTTTGGGAGCCTTTTTTTTTTTTTTTTTTTTTTAGATTTTTTTTTTTTTTAGAGAGGGGAAGGGAGGGAGACAGAGAAGGAGAGAAACATCAATGTGTGGTCACCTCGCATGCACGCCCCACTGAGGACCTGGCCCGCAATCTAGGCATGTGCCCTGAGTGGGAATCAAACCAGCGACCCTTTGGTTCGCAGTCTGCACTCAGTCCACTGAGCCACGCCGGCCAGGGCTCGGGAGCCATTTTAAGTCTACTTCCTCTCTGAAACAATCCTGGAAGATTCTAATTTAAGTGTATCTCCCTTCCCTGAGCCTTTCATTTTTTTTTTTTTTCTTTCTTAGGACCAGTCTCACTATATCCGTCCTTCTACCACAATGGACGGTTCACAGTTTTCAAGTCTTCCTCATGTAATAGGATTTTAAATATCTTGAGCAGTGATCATTTTAGTTTACTTGAATTTTACTGCCTTTTTAGTGGGTGTTTAATAATTATGTTTACTTGGCAGATACACTTTGCTCTCCTTTTTTTCCCCATTTGAACTTGATTCTCATTTCTTCCTCTTGAACTTTCCTGATTTCTTAACTCTATCCTTTTACTTCAAGTCCTTGTTCTTTTCCTCTTTGCTGATTCCTTCCCATCATCAATCTGTTGAGTGTAGTGTTCTTTAAATGTCAAGGTGATTGATAGTGCTTTTCAAATCTTACATACTTTTATTGATATTTTTGATCCAGTTACGTGAGAGAAGGATGTTAAAAGTCTCCAACTATGATGGTTATTTTGTTGATTTCCTTCTTTAATTCTGCCAGTTTGCTTCATGTATTTTGACACACAAACATTTATGATTTTTATTCCTTAAGAATTGATCATTTTATCTTTATAAGATGCCCTTCCCTTTTTATCTTGAGTAAGATTCTGTCTTGAAGACTTTTATCTGACATTAATATGGTCACTCGTGTTATTTTATGCTTCATATCTTTTCCCGTTCATTTATTCGTGTCTTTATATTTAAAGTATATCTTTTATAGACAGCATATAGTTGTCTCCTCCTTTTAAAAAATCTATTCTGATACTGTTTACCTTTTATTTGGAGTATTTGGTCAATTTACATTTATTTACACGTTTCGGTTCAGGTCTTCTATGTGTATTTTTTTATTTGTATGTCCCTGCTTATTGTTCCTCTTGTTCCTTCTTTCCTGCTTTCCTTTGCATTGAATACTTTTTAGAATTTAATTGTCTTTTTAAAACATCTTTTTTAAAAATATAACTTTTTCCATCAGCATTTATCCTTCCTATACCTTCTTCCAGCTCCACACACCATCCTTCCCTCTTCCTTATCCACTGCAATTACCACACTGTTGTTTGTGTCAGTGAGTTCTTTCTTTTTCTAAATTTTTGTCTGTTGGGTTTTAAATTTATATCTCCTTGCATTACTTATTAATATTTGGTCCATTGATTACAATATAAATCCTTAACTTTTCATAGTCTACTTAAGGCTATTATTATATCACTTTGTGTTAAACATAAAAACTTAGCAATTTTATTTACCCCTATTCCCTGTTTTTTATTATATGGCTGTCCTACATATTACATATACACATATATTATGAACTCCATAAGACATTGTTAAAATTTTGCTTTTAGCAGTCATTTGTATTTAAAAAAAAAACTAAGGGAAAATGATCTTTTATTTACCCACAGTTATCATTTCCAGCACTCATTAGTTATTACTGAAGTTCCAAAATTCCCTTTTTTTCATCCTGAAGACCTACCATTAGCATTTCTTAGAGTGCTGCAGCAACAAATTCTCTAGCTTTTCATTTATCTAAAATTTCTCTAGTTCTTTTGTCATTCTTAAAAGATATTTTCACTGGATATTAATGATGGGTTAACAGGTTTTATATCTTACAGTACTTAAAGATGTCATTGTTAGTGTCTTCTACTCTCTGTTGCTTTTGAGGAGAAGTCATCAGTAAGATGAATTGTAAAATTATTTTTCTGGCAGGTTTTAAGAGTTTCTCATCATACTTGACTTTTATCAGTTTCACTATGATATGCCTAAATGGTGGTTATCTGTGTATTTTCCTTGCTTGGATTTCATAAAGATTTGAATCTGAAAATTTATGTTTTTCACTAGATTTGGGAAATTTTTGATCATTATTTCTTCAAAAAGTTTTCTCCCCTGTCTCTCTGTTCTCTCTTTTTGGGACACTAATTATGTGTATTTTACGCCTTCTGCTATTAGCCCACTAATCACTGAGGATATGCCCTCTGACTTCCTATATTATTTTGTTTTTATCAAAACATTTTTCTCTAACTAGATTTGTCAGCCAGTTTTTAGTGAATTATACACATAGTTTCTCGATATTTCTAAAGGTTTTTGGAAGACATGTTAAGTACTAAGAGAAGGAGGGTGGCATTTCAACTCATAAAGATAGTTTGACTTTACATTTCTAATTCACTTAAATTTCACTGTAATTATAATAACTTTGATTGACTTTTTGAAGATAGACCATCTATTTTTTACAGGTTCCAAATATTATCATCAGCTATCATAGTTTTTTGATACTCAAAAATTGAGAAAATATAGGTAAAAATGCACCTGTTACAGAATCTTCTTGCCACTATTTTCAAATGGTGCCCTTAGCCTCATATAAATATACAGCCCCATTTGCATGTAGTGATACAATTTTCATTCCAGATATTCAATGATAATATGTGTCTTCACCAAATAGCACCAAGTGGAAGGAAAGTTGACACCCTAACAGTGTTATGGGTGTCAGAAACCAGTGTGCTCTCTCATTGACTGATCGTTAACCTTTTAATATGAAGAAAGCAAACATATTTATCCTTGTGTGTATATAAAACTATTGCACTAATATTTATGAATAAGTAACCTAAAGATATAATATTTAGTTAAATATAGACCCAGATCAGTTCTGGTTACTTTTTAGGATGAGGATCAGACTGTTTTGCTCAAGTAAATTAGTGTATTGATCTTGGAATAGTCCTTTTGTAAACAAGTTTAACTTGTCAAACAAGAGGTATGATTCGTAGGATCTTACCCACTAAAGAAGTATGACACAGATTATGGTGTTTGGATCCAAAATCATGGTTTTAGGAAGGAAAATTCTAAATAAATGTGTATAATATAAGCGAGCTACTTAATGTGTATTAGTGTTAAGTCCCCTTTACTGACAGGTATATAAAGAAAATTCTATACAAAAATGTAAACTTAGTCCTAATTATTATTTACATAAGAGAAAAGTGGAATTTAAAACACATCAGATATATTTAAAAAAAAATTAAACTATTTAAATCAGGACCATTTGTCTATATGGTTTTTGTTTCAGAATTCCTAAATGTAATAGTTTTTGACAGCAGTAGTTCATGTGTTAAGTTTTGGAGTTTAGAAACACTGTTCACTAACTATGAATAAATCTCATCAGGGAGTTATCTACCTAAGAAAGATGCCTTTTCTGTAAAAACGATGCCTTTAATCTAGTGATACTTTATGATGTCAAACGGTTTGAAACATTAAGTTATGTAATAACTAGAATTCAGTTCTACTATATTCTTGGAGTGCTAATACATTTTTAACAAGGAAAAGTGGGAAAACCAAGGTGCCTTCCTTTCTACAGTGCCCTAGGCATTTTTCTGTTTTTGAGGAAACTACCCATACTACTTCCAGGAAAACCATGGGCTAGCTTTTCAAATCTTACAATACGTTGTTAAGTCAGATTCTGCAAAGCCTAGGGAATCTCATATACAAGTTCTGTAGTATGAGAGAAATTCTCTTGGTTTGGTTTGTCTTTTTTTTTTTTAAGAAATTGTTGTGTGTGTCTAGTTTAAAAACTTTTAGTCTGTTAAGAGTTTCCCTTGAATTTCCATAGCTACCAGTAAGAAATGTTAGATAGTGATAAGAGGCAGTATAATGGAATAACCATGAATAATCATGATGAAGAACTTAGTATCAGATAGACCTATGCCTGCTCTGCCAAGTTAGCATTGTATCTGGTCCAAAATAGCATTGAACAAGTTAACGTCTTTAAGCCTCAGTTTCTTCATTTATGAAATGATGATTGGGTTCTTGTGAGCATCAAGTGATCAAATTATATGTAAAGCACTTAGCACAGTGCCTGGCATATAGCGAGTGCTTATTATAAAGATTTAAAACATACCATACTTTATTAGCAGCAAACTAAAAATAAACTTGCTATGTTAATTTTCTGATTAGCTCCATTAATGAATTTCAGCTATTTATTTGCTTTATGTTAAACATAAAAAATGTGAAGATAATCTAGTGATGTTCTTTATGATTCAAAGATGATGCTTTTGTCACATATATGAGGTCTGTCTGGAAAATGTCCAGCCATTGTTAATATAACGAGAATGGTTTGCTCAACATCATTGTAACCTGGCAGCCAAGGAGAGTGGACTGGAATGTGCATGCGTGAACAATGATGACGTCAGTGGGGGTGGTATACATGTATACTGTGTGGCTGGCAGATTGAAAATTACTGAGTAAGTAGAGCAACAGATCTACATCAAATTTTGCATTAAGCTTGAACATTCCTCTGTGGAAACTATTTGGGTGATTCAGAAGGCCACAGCTATGGGTACCTGGTGACTGGCAGCTTCATTGTGACAGAGCGCCCACTCATGTGTCACGTCTCGTGCAGTTTTTTGATGAAACATCAAATCATCCAGGTGACTCAACCTCCCTGCAGCCCAGTTTTGACACCCTGCAACTTCTGGCTTTTCCCAAAACTAAAATCACCTTTGAAAGGAAAGAGATTTCAGACTGTTGATGAGAGTCAGGAAAATATGACAGGGCAGTTGATGGCAATTGGGAGAACTGTGTGAGGTCCCAAGGTGCCTACTTTGAAGGGGACTGAAGTGTCATTGTCCTATATACAGTGCTTCTTGTATCTTCAATAAATGTCTATTTTTCCATGTTGTATGGCTGGATACTTTCCGGACAGACCTTGTGTATGTGGTTGAAGCAAAATGAGTTGTTCATACCAAACAGGGAGACTTTTTGTATAAATTGGTCAAGGTAAGTGCTGCCTGATAGGACATGAGAAGAAAGGAGAATCTACAGGATTTACTATTTATCAAATGCTATATATATATATTTTATCTCAGTTAACTTCTTTAACAGCCCACAGGAAGTAGAAAATATCTGTTTTGCAGATAAGCAAACAAGCATCAAGAAGTAAAATGACTTGCTAATGTCACACAGCATGTAGCAGCAGAATTGAGATTCATACCAACTGACTCCCAGATCCACCTTGTTTATTACTGTCATTTTGCTGAGAAAATTAGTATCAGTATAGGGATTGAGTTGAAAGAGTAATTAGATACCTTTTCCAATAAGAAATGGTAAAAAAAAAAAAAAAAAGAATGTGGGGAAAAACTCCATGTGTCAGTTTCCAGCCTACTGCTCTTCCTCTGTGTGCTAATGACAGACAGTTCTGCTCGTTCAATTGCTTCCCTTTCTCTCCCCTCCAAGAAGGGCTCAGCATTTGTTCCACTAGGTCTTCGGGGATTTGTAATACAGAATTGTGAGATGGAGTTGAAGTAGAAGGACTATGAGAGTAGCCACTGCAGGATAGTCTAATCATATTATTCCATGGTTTCTACTTAGTACCCTGTCAAGGTTATGTTTAAAAAAAAACCAAAAAGACTTCAGTGAAGGCCTTCAAATCTTAGAGTGAATGCTTATAGCGCCTAATTGTAGCACATTAGAAAATGTTTTATGTTGATAATTGTTGAACTTGGATATGTGGGGGTTTACTATATTTTCTCTATTTTTTGTATATGTTTGATATTTTCTATAATTAAAAGGTCTTTAATTAAAGGACTTAATTTAAAGGACTTTCTTTTAAGAAAATGTTTTAGTGAACATACTTGATTGCTAGGCTCCCCTCTAATTCTGGAATATCAGAACTGTATCTTGTATTTTATTGTTGTATATATGTATTTGTTTCCTCACCTGAGGACATTTTTTCATTGCTCTTTTGAAGAATGAGATAGGGAGAGGGAGAAATACCGATGTGAGAGAGAAGCTTTGGTTGGCTGCCTCCCATATGTGCCCGGACTGGGAGTGAACCTGCATGCTAGGTATGTGCCCTGACCGGAATCAATCCCGCAGTCTTTCAGTTACGGGATGATGCTCCAGCCAACTGAGCCACACAAGCCATCATATTGTATATGTTAAAGTTCCTTTACACATAGTAGCCACTCAATAAACAAACATCTGAGTTGATTGAATATACTATTCAGTTGCTCAGTTTTAGTATAAGTAATATTTAAGCAGCAGTTAGTATATAAAGTGAAAATAAGCCTTTTGGCTAATTCTGTCAAGGTGAGAAAATACTCTGGAATTAGGTAGTGGCTATGGTTGTAGAATTCTCTGAATATACTAAAAACCATTGAATTGTATAGTTTAAATGAGTAAGTTTTATAGTATGTGAATTATTTCCCAATAAAAAAAGAATGTTAAAAAATGCAAAGATAAGCCATAAACTGGGAGAAGATATTTGTAACACATACAACTGATAAAGAACTCCCACAAAGCAGTAAGGAAAACACATCTCTATAGATAAATAACAGAACAGGCATTCCACAAAGAGGAAACAAGAATAGCTATAGAAACATATTAAAAAGATGCTCAATATTTAGACATCAGATGCAAATTAAAAAATGAATGAGTTAATCTTTATTGTATTTTTTCCATTACCATTTACAGTAGTCCCCTTCTCCCCCAGCAGTCACCATGCTGTTGTCCATGTCCATGAGTCCTTTTTCCTTTTTGCTCCATCCCTCCACCCTGTAATCTCCTCATCCCCCCCACTGTCATCCTGCTTTCTGTCTATGAGTCTGTCCCCATTTTCTGTTAGTTCAGTTTGTTCATTAGATTCCACATATGAGCGATATCATATATTATTGTCTTTCTCTGATGGGCTTATTTCACTTAGCATAATGTTCTACAGGTCCATCCATACTGTGGCAAAGGGTAAAATTTTCTTCTTAATTAAAACTGAATGAAACAAGCCCGGCTGGTGTAGCTCAGTGGATTGAGCACGGGCTGGGAACCAGAGGGTCCCGGTTCGATTCCCAGTTGGGGCACATGCCTGGGTTGCGGGCCAGGTCCCCCAGTGAGGGCCATGTGAGAGGCAACCATACATTGCTCTTTCTCCCTCCCTTCTCCTCTCTCTGAAAATAAATAAATAAAATCTTAAAAAAAAAAACCTGAATGAAACATTTATTTAAAAGATTTTATTTATTTATTTTTAGAGACAGGGCAAGGGAGGGAGAAAGAGAAGGAGAGAAACTCAACAAGTGAGAGACATATCAATCAGTTGCCTCTTGCATGCCCCCAACTGGGGACTTGGCCTGCAACCTAAGTATGTGACCTGACTGGAAATCAAACTGGCAACCTTTCGATTTGCAGGCTGGCACTCAGTCCATTGAGCCGTACCAGCCAGGGCTGAATGAAACACTTTTTCTGCTTACCAGATTTGCAGAAATTAGGGTTGGATTAGCCAAATACAGACAAAAATATAGAGAAACAAGAACCTTATACGTTGCTGGTGGGAGTTTTAACTAGTACAACAATTTTTAAAAATACTTTGGTATTTGGTGAAATTGAAGATGCACATGCTGTTGGATCCAGCAGTTCTACTCCTGGGCAGGGGGTGTGTGTACACCTATATGTGTGTATTCTGTCTTCATTGGTCTGTAATGTCTCAGGTATTCAAGTTTTCATGGGCCTATTTCTGAGCTCTCTCTCTTTTTAAATTACTTTGTTTACCTGGGTACCAGTTTTGTTCTGGCTTAATTACTATAGTTTTAAAATAAGTCTAGTAGGATCACCTTCTTCAGGAATGTTCTTCAGCACTGTTTTGGTTATTCATGGTCAATTGTTCTTCCATATAAACCTTGGGATCAGCTTGTCAAGTTTTATTAGAATTCTTTTTTTTAAAAATTATTTTATTGTTGTTCACTTACAGTTGTCTGCATTTACCCCCACCCCCAACCCCAGGCAAACTCACCTCCCTCCCTTGCTTCCACCCTCCCCCTTGGTTTTGTCCATGTGTCCTTTGTAGCAGTTCCTGAATACCCTTGTCCCTATTATCCCTTTCCCCCTCCCCTCTGGTTACTGCCAGATTGTTCTAAATTTCAATGTCTCTGGTTATAATTTGTTTCCCTGGTTGTATTTTGCTTGCTTACCTCACAAGCGTCTTGGCTGTGGCTGATCTGAGTTCCCCGGTAGCTGATCTGGCCTTGGTGCCTTCTCTCATAAGTCCTTATATAAAACCTCTTAACATTTCATATAGTAAAGGCTGCGTGATGATGTACTCCTTGAACTTGACCTTATCTGAGAAGTACTTTCTCTGCCCTTCCATTCTAAGTGACAGTTTTGCTGGATAGATTATTCTTGGTTGTAGGTCCTTGCTTTTCATGATTTGAAATATTTCTCTCCAGCCCCTTCTTGCTTGGAGATCGGAA
>PVJI01001718.1:0-115524 GCA_004026765.1 Micronycteris hirsuta
TGAAAGTTTAAACTTCACTGAGGAGCAGAAGTGACATTGAAAGTATTTCCAACAGGGACATGAAAGGTTTCTATTGTATGCTGTCTGGTCCAATAGAGCAGTGACAAAGCTACCAATTCTCAACCATCTACTATGGTATTTCCTGTGCTTAGCACCTCCCAATAACTTCCTATTGCTCTTACAACAAAAAACAGAGCAGAATCCTCAGCATGACGTCTCATGTCCTGGATACTGGTTCCTTGTCTACTCTACAGCCCCATCCCTCATTGTTCATCTACTGGCCCTGTGTTTTCCAGCCACATTGGCATTCTCTCCTTCTGCTAAATTATGATGCCTTAGGTATTTTTTAAAAAATATTTTATTTATTTATTTTTAGACAGAAGGGAATGGAGGAAGAAAGAGATGGGGAGAAACATGAATGTGTGGTTGCATCTCATGTGGCCCTCCTGGGGACCTGACCTGCAGCCCAGGCATGTGCCCTGACTGGGAATCGAACCAGTGACCCTTTGGTTCACAACCCACGCTCAATCCACTGAGCTATACCAGCCAGGGCGCCTTAGGTATTTTTATTTACAATGTTCCTCTAGCCTGGTTACTACCCTCTCTGAAAACTGCTACTAGAAAAGGTAGCTTTCTTCCTAGTAGACAAAATTGTAATTTTTCCAATGTTTGTAAATGTCTATCCCACTAAATAGATCATGTCTATTGTTCACACCTGTGTCATCAGCACCTGGCACAGCAGCTGGCACATGACAGGGACTCAGTAAAGGGAGTGGATAAACTGTGAGCCAGGCGCTTTACATGCATAATCTCACTTGTCCTTATGATACTCTTTACAAATGAGGAAACTAAGTTTGAGGAGGTGATCTGGTTCAAGGTAACACAGCTGGTAAGTAGCAGAGACATATTCCAATGAGATCAGGATGATTGTTTGGGAGTTTAAGCCCTCCAAGAGAGAAGTACTCATCTTTTGATTTGTTTTCCAGTGGAGACTTTTCAGAAACTGCAGAAGGCAAAAGAGATTTTAACTAATGAAGAGAGTCGAGCCCGCTATGACCACTGGAGAAGGAGCCAGATGGCGATGCCGTTCCAGCAGTGGGAAGCTTTGAGTGACTCTGTGAAAATGGTATGTTTCTCTCTGGGATGAAGTGAATCTGTGAAGCTCAGGCTGCCCATGGATTAGATTTCTGTAGTAGTTTAAAGAGTCCATAGGGACTAGGAGGGAGAAGGTCAAGAAGGTGGCTGAATCTGGATAGAACTTAATCAGTGTCCACAAAATCCTGTGAAGGGAAATTCAGTGGATCAGTGCCAGAAGAGCCTAAGACTGTTTGTGAGTCTCTTTGGCTGTTTGATTTGTTATATACACTCCCCATTATTGTTTATTATTTTATACATTCTGATACCTGAGCTTCTCAAGTTGCTCATATAATACTGCTGAGTTTTGAACAATTGCGAACTGATCTCCTCCATCTTTTTTAGTTCATATCAGTGTGCTCTTCTCGAGGCTTATAAACTCCATAAAAAAATAGGTTCTGATTAATCAAAGAAAGCTATAAATTATTTTTAAATTATTTTTGTTATAAATTCTGATGAAAGAATTATTGGATAGTTGTAGAGGGACTTTAAATCAGTGTGTTACTTTTCTTTATGCCATTAAAAAGCCTAAATATCAACATAATCACCTTATATTTTTAAATTATATTTTATTGATTATGCTATTATAGTTGTCCTGATTTATTCCCCTTTGCCCCCTCCACCCAGCGCCCCCTACTTCCTCAGGTAATCCCCCCATCATTGTACACGTCCATGGGTCACGCATGTAAGTTCTTTGGCTGCTCCATTTCCTGTGCTGTACTTTACATACCCATGGCCATTCTGTAACTACCTATTTGTACTATTACTTACTGTGTTATGTGTTTTATTTTGTTTTTACATTGACCTTATATATTAGAGAGAAAATGTAACTTTAAAGGTTTCTACATCCTAAGCATGACATTATCTAGTTTTTTTTTTTTTTTTCCTACAGGGATACTTTCTATGACATGAGACTTAGAATACAGAAGTTATGTTATAGGCAAACTTCAGGGAAACTTGTTAGAATTTGGGTAGAAAATAACTCACATCTTTTGAATTACAACCTACTGGGATTACATTTAAATTTCCATCTTAATAGTTTTGTTTTAAGAAGACTTGAACAAATTGTTTTTCCATTGATTAAGGATCTGTAATAGTAAGAGAGGGTCTTTGAAGTCATAGGGAAGAACAGTGCAAAACTCTCAAAGTATGTAGTTAAAGCCACTCCACATAAAATGTAATCTGTTTTCTTCATCTCATTTTGTAGTAAGTGTATATTCATATGATTTCTTTAAGTGGGTTACTTATTTATTTATTTGTTATATTTTTTATTACCATTTAAGTGGGTTAATTATTCCTGAAGAACTAACCATATTATTATTAAATATATAGGGTGGGGTAAAAGTAGGTTTACAGTTGTTCATATGGAAAATAATACAATAATTAATACATCATAATACAAGAATAAATTCTGTGTTTTGTATACACAGTTGTAAACTTACTTTTCCCCTATCTTGTATGCCCCAAATAACTAGAGTGAACATTTTTAAAATAGTAACTTAATTTCACATACTCAAAGGTAAGATTTTTTTTCTTTCACATTGTGTATTCCCATAACTCCTTGTTGGCACTGACTAAATAAACTTTGTTTTCTTACCTCTGCATAACTATATTTCCATTTTTCTGTGTGTGACACAGTATAACTACAACTGAATTACTGACCCTTGCTATTCTACTGATTTTTACAAAAGATTTTATTTATTTATTCTTATAGAGAGGGGAAGGGAGGGAGAAAGAGAAGGAGAGAAACATCAATGTGTGAGGAAAATGTTGATTGGTTGCCTGATTGGGTGCTTGATCTGTTGCCTCTTGCACATGCCCTGCTAGGGCACCCACTGGCAACCCAAGCATGCGCCTTGACTGGGAATAGAACCAGCAACCTTTTGCTTTGTGGGACGATGTCCAATCAACTGAGCTATGCCAGTTTGGGCCTAATGCCTTTTGATTTATAGTTCATTTTCCTTGATGATCCACTGAACTCTGTTACTTACTTTTAACCACTAATATGGAGTTAGCTGTGGATTAAAAAAAAAAAAACAACCCTCCTTGAAACTAGAAACCAACCTCAAGGAAAAAACTCAAAAAATATTCAAATTCATGGAGATTGAATAGCATGCTATTAAACAATGAATGGATTAATTATGAGATCAAGGAAGAAATCAAAAAGTTTCCGGAAACAAATGAAAATGAACACACAACAGCCCAAAACCTATGGGACACAGCAAAGGCATTCCTGAGTGGGAGGTTCATAGCAATATAGGCCTACCTAAAAAACATAGAAAGATTTCAAATAAACAACCTAACCCTACATCTACAAGAACTGGAGGAACAACAACAAATAAAGCCCAGAGTGAGTAGAAGGAAGGAAATAATCAAGATAGGAGCAGAACTAAATGACATAGAGACTAAAAGAACAATTCAAAAGATCAATAAATCTAGGAGCTGGTTCTTTGAAAAGATAAACCAAATCAACAAGCCTTTCAGCAGACTCATCAAGAAAAAAAGAGAGAGGACCCAAATAAACACAATCAGAAATGAAAGAGGAGAGAGTACAAATGACACCACAGAAATACGAAAGATTCTAAGAAATCACCATGAACAACTATATGCCAAGAAATTTGAAAACCTGGGTGAAATGGACAAATTTCTAATGGACAAATGGCACACAAAAGCCCTAGACCAGATGGTTTCACAGGAGAATTTTACAAAACATTTAAAGAAGAGCTAACCCCTATCCTTCACAGACTATTCCAAAAAAACCAAGAAGACAGAAGTCTCCAAAATTCTTTTCATGAAGCCAGCATCATCCTAACCCCAAAACCAGATAAAGACACAACAAAGAAAGAAAACTTCAGGCCAATATCACTAATGAACATACATGCTAAAATCCTCAACAAAATTTTGGCAAACCACATCCAGCAACACATCAAAAAGATGACCAAGATGACCATGACCAAGTGGAATTAGTCCTAGGGATGCAAGGATGGTACAATATTTGCAAATCAATAATCATAATAAATCACATAAACAAAAGGAAAGACAAAAATCACATGCTCATATCAGTAGATGCAGAAAAAGCTTTTTATAAGGTACAACATCCATTTATGATAAAAACATTCAGCAGAGTGGGAGTAGAGGGAGCATACCTCAACATAATAAGGACATATAAGGACAAATCCTATAGACTCCACCAAAAAACTACTCAACCTAATAAATGAATTTGGCAAAACAGCAGGATACAAAGTCAATATCCAGAAATCAAAGGCATTTTTGTATACCAACAATGAAACAGCAGAAGCAGAAATCAGGAAAAACATCCCATTTGATATAGCAACAAGAAAAATAAAATACCTAGGAATAAACCTAACCAAGAAGGGAAAAGACCTGTACTCAGAAAATTACACAACACCGAAGAAAGAAATTAAGGAAGACACAAACAAATGGAAACATATGCCGTGTTCATGGATTGGAAGAATCAACATCATCGAAATGTCTGTACTCCCCAAAGCAATTTATAGATTCAGTGCAATCCCTATCAAAGTACCAATGACATATTCCACAGATATAGAACAAACATTTCAAAAATTTATATGGGACTACAAATAACCCCAAATAGCTGCAGCAATTTTAAGAAAGAAGAACAAAATAGGAGGGATCACAATATGTGACATCAAACTATATTACAAGTCCACTGTAATCAAAACATTCTGGTACTGGCATAAGAACAGACACATAAACCAATGGAACAGAATAGAGAGCCCAGAAATAAACCCATGTCTCTATGGTCAATGAATATTTGACAAAGGGGGCAGAAGCATAAAATGAAGTAAAAATAGCATCTTCAACAAATGGTTTTGGGAGATCTAGACAGGTACATGCAAAACCATGAAACTCAACCACCGACTTACACCATACACAAAAATAAACTTAAGATGGATAAAAGACTTAAATGTGAGTCATGACACCATAGAAGTCATAGAGGAGAACATAGGGAGGAAAATCTGATATTCCATTCAGCAATATTTTCACTGATATGTCCCCTAGAGCAAGGGACATAAAGGAAAGAATAAACAAATGGGACTTCATCAAAATAAATGCTTCTGCATGGCTAAAGAAAATATCAGCAACATGGAAGGGAACCAACTGTATGGGAAAGTACATTTGCAAATGATACCTTGGACAAGGGTTTGATCTCCAAAATATATAAAGAACTCACATGACTCCACTCCAGGAAGACTAACAATCCAATAAAAAAATGGGCAAAGGACTTGAACACTTCTCCAAGGAGGACATACAGAGGGGCCAGAGACGTATGAAAGGTTGCTCAGCATCACTAGTCATCAGAGAAATGAAAAAACCACAATGAGATATCACTTCATACTGGTCAGAATGGCCATCATAAACAAATTAACAAACTGTAAGTGCCGGTGAGTTTGTGGAGAAAAGGGACCCCTAGTATGATGTCGGTGGGAATGAAGTGGTGCACCCCCTCTGGAAAACAGTATGAATTTCCTCAGAAAACTAAAAATGGAACCGCCTTCTGACCCGGCAGTTCCACTGCTGCAATTATACCCTAAGAATCCCAAAACACCAATCCAAAAGAGCCTATGCACCCAATGTTCATAGCAGCACAATTTATAATAGCCAAGTGCTGGAAGCAACCTAAGTGTCCATCAGCAAATGAGTGGATCAAAAACCAGTGGTACATTTACACAGTGGAATTCTACACAGCAGAGAGAAAGAAGGAGCTCCTACTCTTTGTGACACCAGGGATGGAACTGGAGAGTATTATGCTAAGTGAAATAAGCCAGGGGGTGAGAGGCAAATACCATATGATCTCACCTCCTAGTGGAACTTAATCAACAAAACAAAGAAGCAAGCAAAATATAACCAGAGACATTGAAATAGAGAACAAACTGACAGCAACCAGAGGGGTGAGGGAGGGCAAAAATGGGGGAAAGAAGGGGAAGGGTCAAGTCAAGGAAGATGTATAAAGGACTCATGGACAAAGCCAAAACAGGGTAGGATTGAGGGTTTGAGTTGGGGCGGGAGAAAAGGTGGCGGGAAAATGGAGACAACCATACTTGAACAACAACAACAAAAAAAGAAAATCCCTTCGAATTCCTGCTGTACTTTATATTAACTGTTGTCTTTCCATTAAATGCTAATTTTTCTTCTCCAAACACATCATTTTTGCTTTGAATTTAGCTTAACTATGAAGTGTTTGAGGTCTTACAATAACTACATTTTGGATCTTACTACGTCATTTGTCTTGTTGGCAAAATTAATATAGTATCCAGGGCTAGCATTTGGTTTTGGATTTATTCTTATTATGATACAAAAATGACAAGATGCATATCTTTCTGCTTTAAATCAACAGTGATGTTTTTTCTTGAACAAGGTTCTTTATTTGGGCCAAATGTTTTTGCTTTCAACTTGCTTTTGTTTCTCTTCCTCAGTGGACTTTGAATCCCATATGCCAAGTTCCTTGCATTTTCTACCTCATTTGTTAGACATTCTGTAAATTTCTTTTCAGTCTTTTCTGTTCTCATCTGCATAGTGACATCTGCATGTGAAAACCATTCCTCTCTCTGTAGCATTTTAATTGTTGCTGTGTATTTATTCATTTCATTCATTCATTCTTCCTTTCACATTCACTGCACCATAAAAAATAGTAATTGTCTGCCTACTATTGTTCATCATCTGATAGGCTGTAGTTTATCCTTTTGTAGTTAAACATCACCACTAGGGTGTTTGGATTATAGATATATAAAATTACACATGCCATTCTGGCAAGAAAATGGTTATAACTTAGGGTAGGTAACATTTATCTAAAACATATAAGCATGTTCGCTTGCCCTACACATTTATAGAGTGTTAAATCTCATACATTCCCTACCTTTCATATCAGCAACCCTGTGTTTCTGTTTTTTATTTAAGCACTATAATCCCTCTTGAAGGAAAAGGATTGGCAGGGAGCAACATTAGTCCCAGTACCTTCAAGGCAGGACAAATCACACTGTGTTTTGGCAGCATCGCACACGGATTCATTATCGCAGGAATCCCCTTTGGGAGAATTCCTCAAATGGCATATTTCTATCATCCAAGAATGATGAAACTGTAACTGATATTTTTTTCTTATGCCAAGCACCTGTCACTTCACTATTTCTTTTTCTTTTTTCTTTTTAGAAGTTTCTCCTAATAGTTTAATTTGTAAAAATATTTTAAGAATTCATTGTGGTCAATGAATATGTTGGAAATTTATTTAGGTATGTGATGTTGGTTAAAAAGAGGGATAATGGGCTCTGGCTGGTGTAGCTCAGTGGATTGAGCGTGGGCTGGGAACCAGATGGTCCCGGTTCAATTCCCAGTCAGGGCACATGCCTGGGTTGCGGGCCAAGTCCCTGGTGGGGGCCATGTGAGAGGCAACCACACATTGCTGTTTCTCCCTCTCTGTTCCCTCCCTTCTCCTCTCTCAAAAATAAATAAATAAAATCTAAAAAAAAAATGTCTAATCATTATAAAAAAAAAAAAAGAGGGATAATGGGGTGAGGGTTTCTGTAACCAGGGCCTTTGGGATCTTGGGATAACTTAAAAATAGTTGCCTTTTTAGCTCAAAGACTCTTAGGGAAATTCATCATTGCCATGCTGAATGGCTTTACCCCAAGGGATTCAGGATATGAATGGCTCTCCCTCTAGCTCCAAAATATAAGGCAGAATGCCTTTGAGATGCCTGTAGGAAAGTGGTAGCAGCAAAGCTACAGTCCAAATAAAGCTCTGAGAAAAATTCTCCTACGCTGTTAAAACTGTCCCATGCTGTATAAATTGCTCTACATTTTATACAGAGTTAAACAGAAACACAGTTTTGATGAATTGATTGTTTGACAAATTGATTGTTTCTGAGAGGGCTTGCTGGGGCTGCCCATCACCCTCACATGTACCTGTTTATCTGCTGTTTCTGTCTGGACAAGGTGTCCTTGGAATGAGTCCAGCGGGCTGCAGACTGGCAGGGAAGCTTCCTAATGTGCCCGTGGAGCCGCAGTTTCCCTGGCCAGATGGGATGCAGTTCAGCACCGTCTGGGCTTATTCAGAGGCAGTTTGTCCTAATTGGATGTTATCCAAAAGCAGCTGAGAAATCACCCAGGCAAGTTAAAAAAATGTACTCATGGAGATCCAGGATAAAAATAACCCTTCAATTTTGAACGTTATTTAGCTAATCCATGGCTCATCTGAGTCTATTGATTGGTTTTCCTATTCGTCTCAATATTTACTGGCACATAGACACCACATTTTTAAATTCCAGTGTTGACCAAGGTACAGAATTTAAGAAAATGGCTTCCCAGATAAAAAAAGAAACAAACAACCCATTGAGGAAAGCTGGTAAACAAGTTAATTGAGAAGGCAGAACAACAACAGAGGACAGTGACTTTTTCACCCAGGCTTGGTGTCTGTTTAGTGTTAGTTCACTCCATGCACACAGTGATTTTCTGTCTGGTGCAGTTCATTATTTTTTTCTCTGACTCTCCCCACCCTAGTATTATTCCTCTATCAACTGCTATCATTTGATATTTTTATTGATGGTCATTCGGTTGAACTGAGTCACTCTACAATAGTTTACTTGATGTTAAATACCGTAACCAACTAATACCTTAGTGGAGCTGAGAAGTAATTTCTGTGAACATGGAAATGAGTGATCTAATTGTGTTCCAGCAAACCAGGCTGCTTGGCATTGCTCTTATGTTAGACCTTTGAATTACAACGCATGACAGGTGCCTGTATGGTTTTGATATAGTTTGGATTTTTCCCTTGGGCATTTCATTAACTGGGCTCAGTAGAGATGGGAGCGATAACAAAGTGCATAAAGCGGATGGATGAGTAAGACTACCATCTAAAAATATCTTTTCACTAAGGGCTTTGAAAGCATTTACTATAGGTGAGCCATTAGTGCTCACTGCCCACCTAAGGGATGCCCTAGGCACTCTCATTCAAGAGAGAAGTACTGAGGCCGAGTCAACCATCATGTACAGGCCATCTGTGCCACTTACAGCTCACATTTTCAGCTCTCTGGACCCTGAATTCTTGATTTTCTTACTCTGTTTTTCACTAACCTTCCCAATATCCTTTCCCCTCCACAGAGGAGGCCACTGGCCAGCCTCTTCTGTTCCGTGCATGTGCGAAAAACGCAAGGAGCCAAACAAATACAACAGCAGAACCAAACCAAAAGCAGGTTATGGTATATTTTACACCCGCTGAGGCCACGGACCCTATTTACAATTAACATTTTTATTTTGAAATAAAACTTACAGAAAAATGCATAACACCTACGTTTACAATTTAGTAAATGGTCGTGAAGTATATGCTTTGTAACCGTCCCTCCCAACACATCCATTACTAGCACCTAGAAGCTCCCTACTTGTATGGGGAGGGGGAAGGAAAGTAGATTTACAGCTGGTTGGACGGGAAATAGTACAACAATTAATAAATAAAATGCAAGAATAAACTTTAGTCTGTGCACAACTGTGAACCTGCTTCTGCCCAACCCTGTATATTTTGGCAATAAGTGCATTTAACTTTTAAAATCTAATTTTTTCCTAGTCGTACATATCGTTGGGAAAATTTTCTGACATGGTCTGACACCCACCTTCTAAGGAGGATGGGGCTCAGGGACCGAATAAAGAGGCCGACAACTTCAGAATTAAACAGTTTACTGAAGGAACTTATGGACAGAAACAAAGTCTTGGGCAGCATCAAGAGTTTGGATGTCCATACCCAAAAAGGGGGCTTGATTTATGTATAGCTTTTAGGAACACAGCCAAGTGGCACCTTGCTTGGTAATAGCTGTGTACTCCAAGGTAGCAAGCAACTTAATGGGCTACTTATCTATGCAAAAATATTCCTTCGGGTGATTCTGGGCCTAACCCTCCTGGGGTGAACTGGAAGTCACTGAGAGCAACTGCTTCTTAAGATGATAGGCAGGTCAGTCAAGTGCTATAAACCATTTTGCTTAACACACACACATATAACCTTGTCATAGAAAATTTGGAAAACACCAAAAAATATAGAAATAAATAAAAGAAAAATAACTTTGTAACCCTGCCATGCAAATGTAGCCATATTGACATGCATTTCCTTCCACTGCTCTCTCCCCTCCATTCGTTAGTGTGAGTGCCAGTTACGCTGGGTCATGGCAGAAATTGCACTATGGGGTAATTCTTGGATCTTGGCATGAGTGGGTTGATTATTTTTGGAAAAGGGTATTCAGAATAATGCTCCCTTGCAGTTGAGAAGAGAGGTTGAAGATGGGAATGTTACTGTACAGTCATGTGGAATTGTGCTGCCCACTGCCCATAAATTCCAGAGGCAAGGTTTGGTGAAACAAGAATGGAGCCTTTTATTCAAAGGCTATACAATTTTGGAAGAATAGTGTGCTTCTGCCTCAAAGCCCATTTCCTTTAAAATACCCAAAGACAAATAACTCCTCCACCCTTTGCCAGATCAGTTTAAGGCTGCGCCTGGAATTTCTTCTCCTATTGAAAAATACTGCCCGTTTGAACATGCGGCTTAGCTGGTTCCTGGTCTTTTCTGGCGTCTGCGCACTGCCCTTTCTTCCAGCCGCTGCGCGCCAACGCAGCACCTGCACCCTGTCCCTCTGGCCATTGGCTCGCCGGTGTGTCCACGTGCCTGGCCGAGCAGGACCGCGCAGTGCCAGTCGCCAGCACTGCCACCACTTCTCGTGTTGGAAGGGGTGAGGACATGCCATCAGACCGTGAGGTCTCCAGGCCCACCGGCCCGGGAACACTTGGGTCGCTGACTCCCACCAGGCTAGTGAGGGGAAGGAAAAACGTGACAAGTTTCTACACGCCCTCCATTTAAATCTCCCACCTCAAAATCCCATGCCTAGTG
The DNA here is from genome assembly GCA_004026765.1 of Micronycteris hirsuta. Taxonomy (NCBI): domain Eukaryota; kingdom Metazoa; phylum Chordata; class Mammalia; order Chiroptera; family Phyllostomidae; genus Micronycteris; species Micronycteris hirsuta. The sequence continues at coordinate 11,038 of PVJI01001718.1, forward strand.
GAAGTGTCCAAATTCCCAGCCAATTTAGGGTGGCATCCACCAAGCTTAGCCGGCACAGTGTCTCTGCCCCGACTCCTGCCGCCATAATCTGGAAGCGGGTAGGAGGGTCTTTGCCCCTGTCCAAACGTTTCACTAGCGTGGCACAAATTCTGTGCAAACTTCCTTCTGCTGTATCACACTGCGGTGCACGGTTGCTGGGGCAACGCATGCTGGCGCCAGCTTTACAGTTAGTTGCCTGCGGCAGCGCCCTCCTATAGCCCCTCCCTTTTCCTCCTGGGGGAGGCAGGCTTTTTCATGTCACCTTGGGGTTCCCTTCCCCACTCGGGGGAGGGCAGCCTTTCGTGCTGCCTCGGGGTCTCTTTCTGCCCCCCCCCCCCCCCCCCCCCGAGATCTAGCCAGACCCCCGTTATAGGAAGAAGCAACTACTCCTGTTGGATTAGGGCAGAAGGCTTCAATATATTTATGATTTTAGGGTGTGCGCAAGACCACATTACCCTTCAGTCTGTCTATCTTTATTTTATCTGTACGTATCTATAAATATATTTATGTATTTATATTTGAATATATCTTTTAACATAGTTGAGATCATGCTATTTTTTGTGATCATTTTGGCTATTATTCATTAACATCCTGTCATTACCACTTCCTAATTTTCTTTAAAAATTGGGAAGAAAAGATTTATTTAAAAGATTCCAAGAAGGCATTTTACTCCTTTGCATTTTTCCTTTCTTCTTGGAGAGGCGCTTCCCCTGGCTCCTGCTGAGAGGCCAGTATTAGAGCTGGTAAGAATTTGTGGTGTCTCTAAGCTCTCTAAGATGCTGCTGTGCTGATGAATCCCCGCCCCACATACCTCATATCTCTGCAGAGAAACGAGTGATGGCCACTCAGCCTTATAAAGCAGGGTTTAGATTCTTTAAAAAAAAAATTGTTGAGACAGCTTGGCCACAGATGTAGTATTTGCCTACCACCTCCCTACATTGTTTTGTTTAAACAAAACTGGGGTCTTCTCAGGCAGAAGTTGGTAACCCCAGCATTTTAAGATCAGTCGAAGTGTGCTGTAGGTGGAAAGTGAGGTGCCCCTTGCATCATGGGGAACACGCATGGCTGAGGCAGCCACTTTTGTGGTGCTGACAGTTTCAAAATGTCACGACTTCTGAGCTAATTCAATAAGCCTTGGACTTCAGGAGATCAATATTTTGTTTAGATTTCTTTGCTTTGTTTTCTCCCCCATCTTTTTTAAAATTTATTTTATTGATTATGCTATTACAGTTGTCCTATTTCCCCCGCTCTATTCCCCCCCGGCCTGTACCGCCCCCCATTCCCCGCCCTTTAGTTTTTGTCCATGGGTCTTACACATAAGTTCCCTGGCTTCCACATTTCCCATACTATTCTCAACCCCCCCTCCCCGTCCTTTTTCTACCTACCATTTATGCTACCTGTTCTCTGTACTTTCTCCTCCTCTCTCCCCCTCCCACTCCCCTGTTGATATCCCTCAATGACTTATATAAATCCCTTTAACATTTCATATTATAATGGCTGGGTGATGATGAACTCCTTGAACTTGACCTTATCTGAGAAGCACTTTATCTGCCTTTCCATCCTAAATGACAGTTTTGCTGGATAGCGTATTCTTGATTGTAGGTCCTTGCTTTTCATGATTTGAAATATTTCTCTCCAGCCCCTTCTTGCTTAGAAGATCTCCTTAGAGAAATCTGCTGACAGTCTTATGGGAACTCCTTTTTAGGTGATTGTCTCTTTTTCTCTCGCTGCTTCTAAGGTTCTCTCCTTATTTTTAATCTTGGGTAATGTCATTGTGTTGTGTCTTGTTGTGTTCTTCTTTGGGTCCAACTTCTTTGGGACTCTCTGAGCTTCCTGGATTTCCTGGAAGTCTATTTCCTTCACCAGCTTGGGGAAGTTCTCCATTATTTGTTCAAGTAAGTTTTCAATCCCTTGGTCTTCCTCTTCTCCTTCTGGCACCCCTATGACCAGGATGTTGGAACGTTTACAGATGTCCCGGAGGTTCCTAAGCCTCTCCTCATTTTTTTGAATTCTTGTTTCTTTATTCCTTTCTGGTTGAATGTTTTTTTCTTCCTTCTGGTCCACACCATTGATTTGAGTTCTAGTTTCCTTCCCATCACTATTGGTTCCCTGTACATTTCCCCTCATTTCCTTTAGCATATTCTTCATATTTTCATCTAATTTGTGACCAAATTCAACCAATCCTGTGAGCATACTGATTACCAGTGTTTTGAACTGTGCATCTGATAGGTTGGCTATCTCTTCGTGGCTTAGTTGTATTTTTTCTGGGGTTTTGATCTGCTCTTTCATTTGGGCCATCCTTCCCTTTCTCTGCCCGCCTGTTACGTATAAGGGGCGGAGCCTTAGGTGTTCACCAGGGTGGAGTAACCCAAATTGTTGTGTTGCTACACTGCCTGTGGGAGCGGAGCCTGAGAGAGGACAATGGCGCTTGCTCCCAGTCACCTTGCCCAACACCCACAAGCAAATTGGGCCTCTCTGTGCTGGTTCCTGAGTGGGTGGGTCTCTCCAATGAGCTCTCTGGTGATGCTGGGAGCTCCTCCTGCTGCGCGCTCAACCCCCACAGGTGTTTTCAATCGGTGGTTTGAGGCTTTATTTCCCGGTGATGGTGGGTTGTGCGGTCTGCTGCGTTCCTCAGCTTTTCCTCCCGGTCTATTGGTGCACATATGAGGGACTGCCTGGGCTACCAGTCTCGGCCCTGGTGGGTCTGGGTTGGCCAGCCACGGGTTTCCTGAGTGCGCCAGCCGCGGGCCTCTCTGGGCAACTGCAGTGTTGCCCCCACCGCTCCACAAACCGCTGTCTAGCCGTGGGCTCTTCGTGGGCTCTTCCTGCAACCCACTTACTGATCTGGATGAATGTGTCTTTTTTAATTCCTTGGTTGTTGGACTTCCACTCAGTTCGATTTTCCGTCAGATCTGGTTGTTTTTTGTTTTTAAATTGTTGTTTTCCCTCTTGGTTGTGCGCGGAGGCACAGTGTGTCTACCTATGCCTCCATCTTGGCTGGGAGTCCTACCCCCATCTTTTTGTAGCTCAGGAAAGCAGTATTCTGGATATCAGGAAAATAAACCATTATATTTAGTATTTTGGTTGACACCAGGACTAATTATTCTAATTGAAATATTGTTGACACAGCAAACTCTTAATCTCTCTTCCTCACTCTGTATTCATTTATTCTTCCTTCCTCCCTCCACCCATCTATCCAATTTTAAACATTTTCATGGGAAATACATATACAGGACACAAAATGGAAAAGGTACAAAAGAGTCTATGGGGAAAAGTAACTGTCTTTGACTTTTGTTCCTCAGTCCTCTGACCTAACAAATCCTTCCATTTTGAAAACCCATTTTGATTTTCCCCTTATCTAGATCCCACCATACACAGCCAGAGTGACTCTGGAAAATAACACAATTAAATCATGGGGCAAAGACCTCTGCCAGCATACTCAACATAATTCTATGACACCAGGTTTCTGGGGAGACTTTTCAGGGGTCTTGGACCTTGTGTATGTCTAGATATATGAAAGTTATACCAGAAATCAATGGACAATACCCAACTGTTGATTTATGACCACTGATTTTTTAAAATCTGTAAATTAAAAATATAACTAACACACCTTTGTTTAAAAAATGAACATAGTACAATAGGATATGTAATGAAAAGTGAGTTCATCCTAATTCCAGACCCCAGCTCTGCTCTTCTCCCCAGAAAGCCCCCGTTGCAGCTTCCCGTTTCCTTCCAGAGAGCTTCCATACAGTGCACACATGCACACTCACAGTACCCTTACAAAAGTACATGGGAAGATACTTAGAAAGTTCTTATTATTTGAGGATAACTGGACTTGGAAAAGTTCACATGAAGTGAATCCACCTAAAGTTAGGACAAATATTTCATAGTAAATATTGATCTGCTTCTTGCTATGTGTTTTCTCTCTTTCTTTCTTTTTTTTATCCTCACCTGAGGACATGCTTATTGATTTTAGAGAGAGGAGAAGGGAGGGAGAAAAATATCGATGTCAGAGAGAAACATGGATTAAGAGAGAAACATTTATTGGTTGCCTCTAGTATGCCTTGACTGGGGACCGAACCTGCAACCCAGGCATGTGCCCTGACCAGGAATCGAACCCATGACCTTTTGGTTTATGGGATGATGTTCCAAGCAACTGAGCCACACCAGCCAGGGCCCATGTGTTTTCTTTTCTTTTACTTTTTAAACTTTTTAAATTGTTTTTCAAGTACAGTTGTCTCCATATTCCCCCTATCACTGTCCCCCACCCCAGCCATCCCCACTCATGTGTTTTCTTAAAGAAAAGATGTATAATCCAGAATTCTAATATTTTTATTGCCAGAATTCTAATGCCAACTTTGCATTGATCATGGCTGAATGGCAAGTCACAGTAGTAGTTACAATAGTTAGAATAGTAGTAGGTTTAATCTCTAGCCTTACTCCAGATACACAGTCTCATTGTTTTTTGGTGTTAAAATACAGATAACATAAAACTCGCTATTTTAACCATTAAAGGTGTAAAATTCAATGCTATTAAGTACATTTGCAATGTTGTTCACCCATCGTCAGTATCTAGTTGTAGAACTTTTTCATCACCCTCTCCCCCAGCTCCTGGTAACCACTACTCTGCTTTTTATCTACATGGATTTGTCTATTCTGGATATTTCTTGTAAGTGGAATCATACATATTTGGCTTTTTGTGTCTGGTTTCTTTTATTTAGCAATGTTTTCAGGGTTTATCAACATTGTCGCACTTTGTTCCTTTTTATGGTCAAATAATATTCCATTGTATGGAAACACCACATTTTATTTATCTACTCACTAGTTGGTGGACATTTGGGTGTTTCTACCTTTTGGCTTTTGTGAATGAACATGTAAGTTTTTCTTTGAACATATGTTTTCAGTTCTTTTGGGTATATACCTAGCAATGGGATTGCAGTCCATATGGTAATTCTAGTTTAACTTTTTGAGGAAACATCTAATTCTCTGAACCTCTCTGATGCTGGTTCCTTTGCTCTGTACCATAATATGGATTTTTCCTTCTATCAGTAGTCTTCCAAATCAGGGAAGATTAATTAATATCTGGATTAATTGATTAAAATCTGGTTAATAGTGAAGCTTAACATTCTGATAATTAGCATTATAACATATTAAACTTTAAATATATAAAACTATATAATATTGACTTTATATGTCTACTCTTAATATAGTCAATGCACTGGGCTGTCAGAGGCAAAAAAGATATGATGCTGGAAGAAACCGACCAGACTCATACCAACAAGGCTGAAAATGAGGGACAGAATGAGCAAAGAGAAATAAAGAAGGAGGAGCTGGGTTCAACCACGGAGAAAATGGAGCAAAAAGAATCCAAGTCCCTGGAGAACTCCTTCTCCCCACAGAATCCAGATTCTTCAAGTAAGTCATGTCATATCGCTTTGCAGACAGAGAAGGTCTGAGTCTTGCCACATTTAAAGATTGGTTTGGCACCTTAGAAGATACTTACTTAGCATTGACACAAAAACTAGAAGATACATTCTTCAATACATTCCTGGCAAAGAAATTGAGATATTTCTGGGAGTGTCTTCCTTTCCACTGCAATAACTCTAGCTCACATTTATTATGGGGATGTTTACTATGTTCAGGAATGTTTTTACATAAATCATTTTACATCTGTTATCTCATTTAACCTTAATTTTGCATACATTGATTTACTTAATCCTCACTACAGGTTTGTGAGGTTGGTGTCAACATTACTCCCTTTTGACAGATGAGAAAACTGAAGCCCAGGGAGGCTGAATGATTTTCTCAAGGCTGTGCAGTTTTCAAGTGGCAGGGCAGGGGTCTGAACTGAGGCGGTTTGGCTTCAGTCTGTTTCTAAGGCACTGTGCTATCTTTGAGGAGATACCTTAACTGTAAGTAGCTCTGTAGACACTCTGAGTCCTTTATAGATCCACTGAAGCAGGGTGTTAACGAGGTTGAACTTCCGGCTCCCAAGCTACACATCCTGACTCTCCTGCTTATTATCTGTATTACTTGGTAAAACTTACTGCTCTAGACCTCAGTTTCCTCATCTAAAAACTAGAGATCATAATGCCACCTTCTTATAGACCTTTCATGAGGATGAAATGAGATCCACGTAAAATGCTTAGCACGGTGATTTGTCCATAGCAGGAGGGCCCTGGGTAAATGTGAGCTATGCTGTTTCTAGCCATCCACTGTGTGTCCTGTACAGGTAGATGTGTTGTGTGCGCATGCTGTAACTGTCCTTCAAAATCTTCTTTGACTTTCAGGGTTATGGTATAACACCCCAATAGATTTTAGCCATCAAACAGAAGGTTCCTGAACATTCTTGAGCACTTACTCAATAAAAGAAGATAATTAGATAGTCTGTGGTGAATTATAGTCTTTCTTGAAATAGTTACTTCAAGGCTGTCTGTGGGGAGAACTTTTTAATGTTCACTACTTGCTGGGAATAAAAATTCTTAGAGTTTGATTCAGGTGTCTTTGCTGGTTACCCCCCAAAATCATTTTGTAGTCTGTATGTTGATTGCGTCAGCCTTATAACTTCTTACAGCAGAAGACTGGATGTCAGAAAAACAGCTGTAAGCAAACATACACGTACAAACACCTACTCACATACACACACAGGCAGACATGCAGATATTTGTCCATTCAGCTTTGGAAAGTTCAGATGTGTCCCTCCTTGACCCTGAGGGCCGATGAAAAAAAGGGTTCTGTGGAAAGTAACCTCACAGGGTGATCTGATCGTAAATTCCTAACTGGACAGGTCATGGTGGGGAGTCACTCCCTGGGCCTGTAACTTCTTTAGTGAAAAGTTCATGTCTGCCTCAGCCAAGCCCTGTCCATTGCCTCTGTGCCTCTAGGTTAACAGACCTTTGAAATGCCTCTTTTCAGACCCCTCTTAAACCGCGACCCCCTGAAGAGAGCACATATTCTTAACCTGTAGTCCAGTCCTCACCTTCACGTCATCTTTCTTACGTTCCCTTCTTAACCTCAAATGCGTAAAAGAAACTACAAACTGTTATTCTGGGAAGCATTTTTCTGTCTGTTGAGATCTTGCTTCCAGGCATGCCCTCTGCTTAACTCAAATAATACATTTTTATAAAAATTGTCTATACATTTGGATATTCTTATGTTGACAAGAGTTAACCTGAGTTTTCTTATCTGTATATAATGGTTAAAATTCTAGTTTCTACTTCATAAGGGTAAGTCTTTGGTATAAATTATTAACATCTTACAGTAACTGATTAACTTAAACAGACTTTTTGATGAGTAAATAACTTAATATATATAAAATATTTAGATCAGGCATATCATTTTTTAAGTGTCCGATCTTATTATTATAGGACTTCTCCTTAGACCCTTCCATTGAGAATTAACTCATTGTTTTTAGCAGCTGATAAATGCTCCCCAGTGCAGATATATCATAGTTTACTCAGGATAAATTGTGATGTCAGTTTGATGCCCTCACATCGTGTAGTGTATTCTCTTACTGTGCTTGGGGAATGAAGTGGAGGGGGTGAGAGCAGGGAGGATCAGTGTTCTGAGAAGGTGTTTGTTGAAGAATAAGAATTGTGAAGTTTTGCCAAAGACTGTAATTACCAGTATTTTTTAATGTTGTTTAAGAGATTATTGGCTGTTCTGAGTAGTGCCTTAGAGTTGGAGTTTGATATATCAAAGTGCCATTGCATGGTTACTTATAATTTCATTTGAGTGCAGTGTAAATTTTTGTAACATCAGCATATAAGAAATATTATTCGTGTCCGCTTAACCAAGCCCTGAGAGGCTACTCACATAAGTTTTCAGCATATTTGTTAATGTCCTCCAGCAATGCTTAATATTTACTTTGGAGTTTGCCTTTTAGTGCCGCTTCTCTGATGAGCAGGCATCAGATAGTCCCTCTCATCTTCTGACTTCATTGCAACCGGTAAAATATGGATCATGGAGTCTGAAAACTGGAGTGCGAGACAATCTCACCTCTACTCCTTCTGTTTATGGAATAAATGGCTTCTGATAAATACAATCAAATAGTTTTGTATAACATCCTGGAATAAAAACAAACAAACAAACAAACAAAAAATCAAATGTAGCAGAAGCTGTTGGTGTGCAGTCCTGTCCTCTGCGCAGCCACCTACCTTCCCAGTTTTCCAACCCTGTGGCTTCTAGCACTGGGCTCCCTCTGGCAGAGGAGGCTGGCTGGCAGCAGATGAGGTGTGAGAGAATATGGTCAAGCAAAATAAAATGCAACTGATAATCTTACCAACTAGAGAACATATCTATTACAGATCTTTTGGTTATTTTTGTATGTTAGTATACCTAAAACTAAAAGGACCATACAGTACATATTTTGTGTGTGTGTTTCAATTACAGGTTGTCAGAAAGAATTTCCTTTTGTGCTTTTTCCCCAAATGGAAATGCTTTAGATTTGCTTTGTCTGCTAATTCTAAAGAAAGTGCAAACAGATCCTGTTTTCCTGAGATAACCATGGTCAACTATTCTGTGTATATTTTTCTTTTTTAAAAGTATATTTTGCTGATTATGCTATTACAGTTGTCCCATTTTTTTCTCCCCTCTATTCCCCTCTGCCCTACATCACCCCTCCCACCGCATTCCCACCCCTTAGTTCATGTCCAAGGGTCGTACATATAAGTTCTTTGGCTTCTCCATTTCCCATACTATTCCTAACCTCCCCTTGTCTATGTTGTACCTACCATTTATGCTTCTTATTCCCTGTACCTTTTCCCCCATTCTCCCTCTGTCCCCTCCCTGCTGATAAGCCTCCATGTGATCTCCATTATTGTGATTATGTTCCTGTTCTAGTTGCTTGCTTAGTTTTTTTTTATTTTTTAAGATTTTATTTATTTTTTAGAGAGAGGAGAAGGGAGGGAAACAGAGAGGGAGAGAAACAGCAATGTATGGTTGCTTCTCACATGGCCCTCACAGGGGACCTGGCCTACAACCCAGGCATGTGCCCTAACCAGGAATCGAACTGGGACCATCTGGTTCCCAGCCTGCGCTCAATCCACTGAGCTACACCAGCCAGGGCTGTTTTTGTTTTATTTAGGTTCAGTTGCTGATAGTTGTGAGTTTGTTGTCATTTTACTGTTCATAGTTTTTGATCATCTTCTTTTTCTTAGATAAGTCCCTTTAATATTTCATATAGTAAGGGCTTGGTGATGATGAACTCCTTTAACTTGACCTTATCTGGGAAGCACTTTATCTGCCCTTCCATCCTAAATGATAGCTTTGCTGGATAGAGTTATCTTGGATGTAGGTCCTTACCTTTCATGGCTTTGAATACTTCTTTCCAGCCTCTTCTTGCCTGCAAGATTTCTTTTGAGAAATGAGCTGATAGTCTTATGGGCACTCCTTTGTAGGTAACTGTCTCCTTTTCTCTTGCTGCTTTTAAGATTTTCTCCTCATCTTTAATCTTGGCTAATGTGATTATGATGTGCTTTGGTGTGTGCTTCCTTGGGACTCTCTGAACTTCCTGGACGTCCTAGAAGTCTATTTCATTTGCCAGATTGGGGAAGTTCTCCTTCATTATTTTTTCAAATAAGTTTCAATTTCTTTTTTGTAAAGATTTTATTTATTTTTAGAGAAAGGGGAAGGGAGGGAGACAGAGAGGGAGAGAAACAGCAATGTATGGTTGCTTCTCACATGGCCCTCACTGGGGACCTGGCCTGCAACCCAGGCATGTGCCCTGACTAGGAATCGAACGAGGACCCTTTGGTTCCCAACCCGTGCTCAATCCACTGAGCTACACTAGCCAGGGCAAGTTTTCAATTTCTTGCTCTTCCTCTTCTCCTTTTGGCACCCTATGATTTGGATGTTGAAACATTTAAAGTTATCCTGGAGGTTCCTAAACCTCTCCTCATTTTTTTGAATTCTTATTTCTTCGTTCTGTTCTGGTTGAATGTTTATTTCTTCCTTCTGCTCCAAATCGTTGATTTGAGTCCCAGTTTCCTTCCCTTCTCTGTTGGTTCCCTGTATATTTTTCTCTATTTCACTTTGCATAGCTGTCACTGTTTCCTTTATTTTGCAACCATACTCAATCACTTCTGTGAGCATCCTGATTACCAGTGTTTCGAACCGTGCATCTGAGAAGTTGGCTATTTCCTCATTGCTTAGTTCTATTTTTGGAGTTTTGATCTGTTCTTTCATTTGGGCCAGATTTCTTTGTCTTGGCATACCTGTGACTTTGTAAGGGGCAGAGCTTTAGGTTTTTGCCAGGGTGGGGCAACCCACGTTGCTGATTGTGGCACTGTACGTGGGGGAGGGGTCTGAGAGGGAACAATATCACTTGCTGGGCTCTGGGCTGGCTTTCAGTCACTTTGCTTCTTTGCTACCCACAAGCAAATTGGGCCCTTTGGGTGCTGATTCCCAGGTGGGTGAGTTTGTGTACGTTCTAGGACCCTCTGGGTCTCTCCAACAAATTCTCCTGTGAGGTGGGAGTCTCTCCTGCTGCCATAACCCCCACAGATTTTTACAGCCAGAAGTTTTGAGGCTTTATTTCCCCATGCTGGAACCCTGGGTTGTGCAGTCTGTCTCACTCTCCAGTTGTTCCTCCCTGGTTATCCACACACAAATGTGACACAGCCTGGTACGCCAGCCACTGCCTTGCCCAGTCCTCCAGCCATCGCCTTGCTGTGAGTCCTCTCCTCCCTAGCTGCCCATCTCTGCCGTTCCTACTGGTCTGGATGAATGTTTCTTCTTTAACTCTGTGGTTGTCGGACTTCCATACAGTTCAATTTTCTGGCAGTTCTGGTTATTTTTAGTTTTTAAATTTGTTGATGTCCTTCTCTTGGTTGTGCAAGGAGGCAAAGTGTATCTACCTATACCTCCATCTTTGCCAGAAGTGTCTCTGTGTATATTTTTCTGGACTAGATATTTATATATTTTAGATAATATTTTAAATATCAATAGAAGCATATTTTATTTATTATCCTGTAACCTGCTCTTTCATTAGCAATTTATAAACAAAAAATGAAAAAAGTCATACTTGTTTATTGCAGAAAAATAATACAGATAAACAAAAAAGGGTATAAAAATGAAAATCACATCTATTACAACTATGTAGGGATAACTACTGTTAACATTTAGTGGTAATTCCTTTTAGACTTTAAAAATGTTTTTTACATAAATATTCATGTAAATAAGAAATGTGAAAATGAGATCACACTGTCTAAATTTTTTTTAAAGATTTTATTTATTTATTTTTAGAGAGAGGGGAAGGGAGAGAGAAAGAGAGGGAGAGGAACATCAATGTGTGGTTGCCTCTCACATGCCCCCTACTGGGGACCTGGTCTGCAGCCCAGGCACATGCCCTGACTGGGAATTGAACTGGTGACCCTTTGGTGTACAGGCTGGCACTCAATCCATTGAGTTACACTAGCAAAGGCTGTCTAAACCATTTTATAACCACCTGTCACTTAGCAATATGTTATGAGCATTTTTCTGTGACTGTAAATATTAAAAAATTATTAGTCACTATATCAAAGCCTTTTTACCAGATTTCTATTGCTGAAGACTTAGAATGCTTCTTGATTTTTAAAAACATTTATAAAAGGTATTATGATAAACATCCTATAGTTAAAACTCTTGAGCACATCCATGACTATTTCCTTAAGATAAATGTCTAGTAATAGAATTATTGGGTAAGTTTATACATTTTAATGAGTTTGGTAAATAATGCAAGTTGCCTTCCAGAAGAGTTTTGCCAATTTATACTTCTTCTAGTAGAGAAGGAAACTGACCTTTTATCTAATTTTCAACAAAGTTGTTTCTTAGACTTAAAAAAAAAAACCCCTTACTATCATGGAATAAATTATTTGTAGTTCCAGAGATCCTTTACCATTGACCTTTTATTTTTGGCAGTTGTTTGAAAGTTGTTTCCAATTTTTTTGCAGGTGAATTGTCAAAATTCCCACCTCTAGAGGCATCTATAAATATCTTTTTATTATTAAGTTTAAGCATGTGAGATCCTATCATCCATATAAACTAAGTCCTGTTCATAAGAATTCAGAAGTCGGTTTAAGTTAATCAGTTTCTGTAAGATATTAATAGTTCATACCAAAGACTTACCCTTACATTTTATTTATTGCAGTGAAGTCTTATCAGCAAAGTGTTTTACCAGCTTGACCTGTTTGTTTTTACCTCTGATTTAAAAATCTTCTCTTCTGACCTTTAAAGGTTTTTCAGATGTGAATTATTGGCACCTTCGTTTCCGCTGGTCTGGGGATGCTCCTTCAGAACTTCTGAGGAAATTCAGAAACTATGAAATATGAAATGTCCCTCCTCCATGGGAGAGAGAGCGAGTGAGCAAGACCGTCCCCTGTGCTGCCAATACACAGTCTTCGTTCACGTCTTTAAAATGTCATGTTTATATGTCACGTCTGGGAATTGCTGAGTACTGATTGATTCCTCCATCCTTGAACCCATTCTCACAATGTGTTTTTTAAATGAAGAAAATTTCAAAAGACAAGTTTCTTTTAATATTTGAATAAATTAAGGCTCGTGGATCCAGAGTGGATTGTATTATGAGTGTTTTCCTGTTCATGTTATTTATAGAATCCATTCAAAAATTGATCTCTGTATTTAAATATTTAATTGATATATGATGATCTCTATTAGTGCTGTATGTACAAGAAATGTTTTCTGACTCTGGACTTAAAATGAAGTGTGAAATTACTTGTCTTACCCCCATAGAATGAAATAAATAATTTTCCCAAAGTTCATAATAAATGTATAATTGAACTATATTTTGAAAATAATTTGAATAGGTATTTCTACTTTAATTTTAATAATTGTAAATTTAAAAAATTAAATGAGCAAATATGTTGCTACTAGATTTCTTTTGTTATGTAGCAAGTGATTAGAAGTTTATTTTCTTACAGTATGAAGGCTAGAAATCCCAGATCAAGGTGTCTACAGGTTTAGTTTCTTCTGAGGCTCTCTCCTTAGTTTGTAGATGGCTGCTTTCTCACTGTGTCCTCACGTGGCTTTTTTCTGTGCATGTACATCCCTGGTGCTTCTACTTCTTGTAAGAACATTGGTCATATTGGATAAGGGCCTACCCTAACAGCCTCCCATTAACTTAATCAACACTTTAAAAACATTATCTTCAAATTAGATTACATTCTGAGGTACTGAGAGTTGGGGATTTCAATATATGAATTTTGGGGGAACACAACTAAGTTCATAATACAACTGAAAACTTTTTTTTAAACAAATACAATCCCATATTGGTTCCCTTTTATTTGAATTTTTATTGTTTTGTCAAGTCTGTTTAGAGAATTATTTATATGAGTATCTTACCACTTCACTAAAATGTGATTTGGCATTGTTACTGCATCTGCAAATTTTACTTAAAAAAGAAAATAAATGCAAAAATACAGCATGTTAAATGAATAAAATGAGGTTTCGGACTACAATTGACTGTCATGATGCCTGCCTGGCCCAGGTATGCACTCAACCCCCCCCCCCCAAAAACCCCCAACAACCCCAAAACTGGATTGAATAAGTGAATTTTTAAATCTAAGAATTGGAGTTTTAATTTTTTCTCTTCCTGCTCCATACCAATATCCTCCCCCCCCGCCCCCGCACTGTCTAATTTACGGCATTGATGCCTTTTAATGACTTGCCAGTGGGAAAAACACTTCCCCTCCCGTGGTCCACTCTGCTTCTGTCACAGATGGATGTCCCAGTTGTTGACAAGGCTGAACGCCAGCTCTCATTTACTTTTCTCTCTCCCATGCGGCCTGAGGGCTCCAAGTAAGAAATGAGGACGAGCTCCTCTTGAATGGGGATTTATGATGGGCCAAGCTTGTGCTAAGCACTTTATATACTTGATCCCATATAACTTAGGCGGAGACCTTTTATTTTTAAACACTTAAATGCTCTCCTGAGCTCAAAGTTTAAAAGGCAGGGGACTGTGCTTTGATAATACAGTTGTGGTCTTTGAATAAAAACTAAAGGGAGAACTGGACAACTTTTCTTCAACAATTTGTTCGAATTCCCCAGTGTATTCAGCACAGCCACAGTTGTATGTATGTGTAATAGCACATTTTCAAAGCCATTTAATTTTGGATTTTGGCTCACCTTCATGGCAGAATGAACTGATTATAACAAGATAATTTTATTTTTTTCATATTACTTTATTGTTGCTCAATTATAGTTGTATGCATCCTCTCCCCTCACCTCCCTATAACAAGATAATTTTAGATAAAGGTTATTAAGCTCTTAGCTCTAAATGTTGAAGATAATTAGTTTCTGTCAAATTTGATATTGAATGAATAAATGAAGTGCATATTTCTTGAGAGCATTATTATGTGAAAACTTCTGTACTATTGTTTCTGTAGGATAAAAAAGTGCTTATGTTGCGTTGATGTTCTCAAGTAGTTGATAATTTAGTGAAATAAGACAGGTATCTGAATTTCATATAAAAGCATGTTGAATTAGTGTAAGTTTGTAATGTGCTTAGAATGGGCCTGGCACGTAGCATTATGTGTACTCATTACTATTCTTACTGTATATAGTTATGTGTTAAGACTTGTGATAATCAATTGACAGAATTATGGCCTCCTTCCCTCCCCAACTCCTTCCCCCAGTTTTCCATCTCGGAGGCACCGTTTCTTGCGTATCTTTCTATAGCCATCCTGTGCATTACACACATAGATGTGTTTCTGTTCTTTTCTTTACACAAATGGTAGCATACTATTTACACTACTGCACACCTCCCATTTATTCAGCTAATCCTGGAGATTTTTCCGTTTTTAGTACGAGTGCTACACTATTCTTTTTATCTGCTTCATGGCATTCTATTGTGTGGATGAACCATAATTTAACTTGTCCTCTATTGATGCTTTTTGAGGTTATTTACAGTATTTTTTTGTGTGTGTGGTCACAAGTAACTCTGCAAGGAATAGCTTTATACATAGTATTTCTTGTATGTGAAATACACCTGTAGGATAAATACCTAGTACTGGAATAGATAAACAGATTAAAAAAAATATATGAACACTTGATCACCAAATTCTTAAACAAATAACAGATGCAGCTTAGCAAGTTTCAGAGATCATAAGGCCATTGGATTGGAAAACCCAGAAAACAGTGCTTGTTCTTGGGATTCTTGCCTTTAGGTGCCCCCCTCCCCCCACCCCGACTCAAGGCTAGACTTTGTTGAGTGGCTCAGTTTGGCATTGTGTTTATGGAATAATTTCCCCATCACCTCCCATAACTCCTGATACCAGGGAGTGCCCAAGATATAAAGCAATAATAAAGTCAGAGTATACTTTTTTTCTGGTATATTCCATAGAGACAGGAAGAGAACAGGGTGTTTTTTCAGTGTTATGGCTTCTTGCCTTCTGGGTGTCCTGAAGTGTTGAAATACAATTCTGAAACAGTTTTGCTCTTTTAATTTAAATGACAACTCAACAGAGCAATTCTGGAAAACCTAGGCAGAATTCGGTTTCCTAGCATCCCAAACAGCTTCTGGTCCCTAGTGGCTATATCCCAGCCTGTCAAAAATATGCCCCTTGATGAACAAATTCGAAATGCAAAAAAGACTTTGCAGATATTTCTTGCAAAGAGAGAGCTGGGTAAGGGGAAGATAAGATTGTTTTCCTGCTATGAATTTTCATATCCTCTCTGTGCCCAGATCTGATGGTGGTTACAAGAACAATCACAGCAGCAAGTGCCGATGACTAATGCAGTTATTGAAAGGGTCTTTAATTTCCTGGAGGCAAACACCATTACCCACCATCTCCATATCATAGAGGAGAGATGCCAGGGTTACTGGGGAGTCAGTGATGAAAGAAATTATAAAACTGATGCAATTACTGAGAAAATGATTAAATGTCTCTCAATGAAAGGCTTCAATTCCTTTCAATTTCAGGTTTTGTGATATGCATCAGTGTGGCTGTGTCTTCCAGGATTATTACTTCTTGGCTTTGTGTCACTTCACCCTCATTGTGGGAGGATATTTTGCACCAAGTAGTACATTCTCATCCTTTCTCTTCCCACCCAGGCGGTTTTATTTCTTCCAGTGTTTTTGCTTTGCTGGTTTCTTATATTAATGAGC
Source organism: Micronycteris hirsuta (assembly GCA_004026765.1). NCBI lineage: Eukaryota > Metazoa > Chordata > Mammalia > Chiroptera > Phyllostomidae > Micronycteris > Micronycteris hirsuta. Next base: position 27,179 of record PVJI01001718.1, read on the forward strand.
TGCCAAGAGTGAATGTTTCCATAGTGGAACCTAGGTTAGATTTGTGGAGAACTGGATCTTTCTCTGGTCCTAACTTACTGTGGGATTTAGGGAAAACTCGGTTTCTTCTGCCTGTGGCTGGAAATAAGAATCCCCCTTTTGTAGAATACAGGCTCTTGGCCCAGGACCAGGTTCAGAGCTGGCCTGTTTAGGGCCTCCCGAGAGCCCGGATGGGTGTGGGAACTGATGAGGAATGTGTAGTCCAGAAGCAGATGTAAAGGATTAGTGAGAAAGGGAAAGCAGAGAAAGAGGATGGGGAGCTTGTGCTCTAAACAACTCTTCCTAATAATTCTTCATTTCTTACTGTTCTTTTAAAAAAAGGGGCAGAGATAGAAAGAGAGAGATTATAATTAAGTAGGTATATTTATATACATCAGCTTCAAACACCTCAATTATCTTTTTACATTCATCTGAATTTGATGCCATTCTTTTTAAGATTTTATTTTTACAGTGGGTAAGGAGGGAGAAAGAGAGGGAGAGAAACATCAATGAATGATTGCCTCTCACATGCCCCCAACTGGGGACCTGGCCTGCAACCCAGGCATGTACCCTAGACTGGGAATCAAACCGGTGACCCTTTGGTTTGCAGGCCAGTGCTCAATCCACTGAGCCACACCAGCCAGGGCTAATGCCATTCTTGATAGCATCCCACCTCTGAAGACAATGGTGATTTATCTTCAGAGTGAAGTATATTAAATGTAAATAAACCATATTAAATACTTTCCAGCTTGTTAGGGCATTAGGGGAGGCTCTAAAAAGGGTCTGATCATCATCATCATCATCATCTCCTACCTTTAATAGTTTTCAAAGCATTTTCTCAGAAATCTTATTTGAACTTCTCAATTAATCTCATTTGGTTGAGGAATTTGTAGCCTTGTTGCATTCTTTTTTTTTTTTTTAAGATTTTATTTATTTATTTTTAGAGAGAGGAGAAGGGAGGGAGAAAGAGCAATGTAAGGTTGCCTCTCACATGGCTCCCACTGGGAACCTGGCCCGCAACCCAGGCATGTGCCCCGACTGGGAATCAAACCGGGATCTTCTGGTTCCCAGCCCGCGCTCAATCCACTGTGCTACACCAGCTGGGCCCTTGTTGCATTCTTAAAACAATAAAATAAGAAACATTACTTTATTATTAAAAAAAAATCATTGGTTCTCAACCTGGGAAACATGAAACCCTTGATGCCTGGTCTCCACCCCAGAGGTTCTGATTTAATGTGTCTGGGTGTCCCTTCCGTGTTGGGGTTGGGCAACTCCAGGGTAATTCTAACGTGCTTATAGGGCCGAGGACCACAGTGGTGTAAACAAATAGAGGTGCAATGGTTAATATCTTGATGGTTCTGTGCACATACAAGAGACTGGAGCTCTCCCTTCCGCGCCACCAGTTATTTCTGGGAGTCCCCATGACCCCAGGGGTACTCCATTTGGGCTTTCAAACAGGTCTGTGCTCTGCAGCCATGCTTTGCCTCTGCTGGGTTCTCCCTGGTCTTCGTCTCCAGCCCCCGAGGCCTCCTGAGCCCCCCTGCTACTGCTACAGAGTTTGCAGTATAGAGAGAAAAAATAGTTTAATATTGAATTGGCCAACATGGAGCTGGGGAGCTTGTGCTCTAAACAAACTAACTCCCAGTGACGTCTAGGTTTCAGATGATGTAGGGCAACAATCAGAAGACATCACGGGTTAGCGGTTCAGGGTTGTGCTGGGAGCTGATTGGTCTGAGGTAAGGTAAGGGTAAATCATTTCTTTAGGTGTTGAGGACAGATAACTGTGAGGTCTTTTTTGCCCTCTATGTCTGGTCTCATGGGGAAGTAGCCAGGGGGTCTGTCCACCTTGGGGCTCAGGAACTGAAACACAACTTATGTTATTTTTAGCCTGCCACAGGTCTAAACTCTGTGACCATTACTCAGGTCCGGACTACTGTCTTCTGTTGCCTGAGGGGTCGCTGATTACATGGGTGAAAGGCTAGGTCTCTGAGAGGCAGTATATATATATATATATACTGGCCAAAGAAACATTCCTGATTTGCCCTTGGTGTTTTGATCTGAAAACCAGCCTATCTGGTTCTGCATTGCCAAGGTCGGTTGTTTGCCTTGTGTGTATCTTCCTTTCTGCTTCTATTTCATTGCTCTTTTCTTTCAATCTCATTTTTGCTTCCCCTTTCCTTTTTTTCTCCTCCTCTATTTTTTTTATTCAGTCAGCATTTATCGAATGTTCTTTGTGTGCCACTGTGCTATGGACTCAGGATCCAAAGAGGGACCCCCATCAGCCCCCGCCCAGTGGGAGGCTCAGACGGGAGCACAGACAATGACAGTGCGGTTTATGCTGGGCTGCATGGAGACGTGTCCAAAGCCCTAGGAGTGCTAAGTAAAGGAGTAGGTCGACTTTGAGCAGGATAGCTGAGCTGGGTTTGGAAAGATGTGTAGGGTTCTCCAGGCTGAGGGGCTGGGGTAGGAGCAGGAGAGTGTACTTGTAGTGGGAAGGATAGCTTAGGGAGGTGACAGCGTTTGGAAAGAAAAAACTTCTGGGTGACAGATGTGTAAGTTATATAAAGTTATTTATCAGACCTCCTTGTTCTTAAAAGTCTGTTTGCTAACCCCTCCCCACCACCATTTGAGCCACTAGCCCTACCGCCGGCTCCTCTCACCACAGCCTGTGGCTCCTACATCTAAACCTTCTTGAACCCGCCTCCAGCTCCTGATTTCTTGCCGCTCTCTCCTCACTCCTGCGTAGATTTCCCTCTACCCACTTAAAAGTCAGCGTCCCTTTTACACATTCGAAACTATCCGGGGCTCAACCAACCAGAGGGAGAAGAACGACACCGGCATTGTTAAGCCACCTCCTAGGAGAGTGGTTTAATGTCATTAAGGAGACACTAACGTCGCTGCTGCGGCCAGGGTAGGAGTCGTTGATCCTTGCGCTGTGTCGGGTTCCCATGTCGGCCGCAGTGCTGCTCTGTCTGGCCATCACCGACTCCTTCTCGGGGTCAAGAGGCCTTGTTTTTGGTCTCGGCTCTGCCATTTCCTAACTCAGAGATGGTAGGCAAGCTGTTAAATACAAAAGATTTATTTCCTCCTCAGTAGAGTAAGGGGGTTGGGTTAGACCACAGGTCTTCCTTGCTCGCCTTACACGGGCTCAGGTGCTCCTACAGCACGTGCACCAACCTGCAGCTACTGTAGCGCGCGTCACACCATCTTGTCCTTGGTTACCACCTGGCACGGTCACGCGACTGTGAGCTCCTTGAGGCAGGGACTGTCTTGTTTGCTACTTGAGCCTCTGGCTGAACCCCTGGCCTCACACATACTATGAGCTCAATGAACGCAGCCTGCTACAACACTGTACTCAGGTAATCTGTATAAATGTATGATAACAATTCAGAGAACTAGAGGAGAAGCCATTTGTTTGCATCTAACTGTTTTAACTCTTTACCCTGGGCCCTGCCAGGTACTGCTCTTCTGTTTCCTATTTGGGGATCAGCCTCTGAGAGCATCCCTCTCCCCACCTAGGGCTGCCACCCCATTGTGCTGACATTGGCTATGCGTTTGGTACAGTGCCCAAAACTGTGCTGAGGTCAGCGAAAGTGCTCGCCAGGGGGAGATTTTGTGTGTGTGTGTGTTAAAATTTTTGTGCTTTTTAGGGACGAGGCTTAAGCATTACAATTGGTTTCAGAGAGGAAACAAGAAAGTAACGTAGAACTATGGGTGTTTAGGAAGGACTTTTTATTCAAGGAAGACATCAGAACTGTAGACATACACGTGAAGCCCTGAAGTAAAACAAGCCAGGGCAAGCACTTCAAACACACACAGTAAGTTGGTTTCTGCAGTGAGTGCTGAAGGAGATCTTTCTTAGCAGCAATTCCATTTCTGGATAAAGGAAAATTTCACAATGAGGGATTATCATGTGAAAAATGCATAATCTTATATTTAGTAATTTTAGCAGAGTTATACATCAAAACTTTGGGATTTTGGTCAACTAGTCTTACAAAAAGCCTAGCTATTTCTTTACAAGTTGATTTTAGGATCTTTTCTATTTTAAACTTCTTATGCTTATCTAAGTAGAATTTTTCTATTATTTTTCAAAATTATCCAAGCTGGTTCTACTTATACTAAAAACTGATGGGAGATATGTGAAGGGAATGTAAAGATTTCCCCCCAGTAGTATATTCACATAGTCCCCTAAAAAATGTCTTTCAAATCTATAAATTGGAGTTATCGTTCCTCAGATAGCCACAAGATGGCAGCCTTGGTCTAATAGTAGAAGAAGGGTTCCTGCAAAAGTGTTTGCTAGTTGCTGTGATGCTGCAAAAACACTCCAGATATGGTTGCTTCTTTACCTCTGCACCTCTGCAGTAGTCAACTAGTATCCTTGTCTACCACAGACATTTCATGATAAAACCCAGAGGACCCTGAAAAAATCTTAACCCAGTGGAAGTATCGGGGGAACTCCGTAAAATACATGATTGTCTAACTGTTACGCTATACACCTGAAACTGATACCAAGTAATATTGAATGTAAACTGTAATTAAAAAAAAATAAATTTTAACCCAGCAATTTTGCAAGTGGCTGAGGTCAGCTTGCTGATGTCAACGCTGTGTGGAAGAGAAATACTTTTGTTCACAAAGGGCCCTTTTTTATCTGAAACTTTATGGCCAGAGGTAGGATTGACTTGGAAGCTTAGAGGTATATTTTAGGATGTTAGGAAATAGAGGTTAGGAAGGTATTACAACACCAAAAATGTGAGTAAGTACCACTGAAGGATGTGCTAATGAATTAAATGCCACTAGATGGGACTCTCCCGCAGGGCAGGGACAGGCCATTCTGTTGGCCGCTGCATCCCAAGCGTAGAGAAAAGCTGCCACACCCGACGACTTCTCCAGCCCGTTCTGGCCTTGTGTGCACCGAGGCCTCCACAATGACACTTGTGGAGAATGGGCCCAGAAGCTCTTACTGGACGACACTGTCCTCCTCCCCATTCGCAGCCTCTTTCTGCCTCTATCTGGAATATTTTCAGTGTCTATGCCAGTGTTTCACAAAGTGTGGTCAGGAGACACCCCTGCATCTCAAACATTACATAAAATGTAGATTCCCGGGCTCACCTCGTATCTTCTGAGTCAGAATCTCCAGCAGTGAGGTTCAGGGACAGTGAGGTTTTCAACAAGCTCCCTCAGGCGACACTTCTAAGGTTTGATGATAGCTGATATAAAAAGAACCAGCCGTGGAGCCCGGCGGGTCAAGGAAGATACTTCCTCAAATAGCTTGTCAGGTAAGGAAAGAGAGGAAAGATAATAATGATAATAGCAACAATAATAATGTCTAGACCATGACAGACACACCTGTATCTCGGAGTCAGTCAGTCAGTCAGTGCCAGCTCCCTTCCGTATCTCCCAAAGCAGGTGCTGAACCATCCCGTTGCCACAGGAATGGAAAGCGCTGCGAGTTAATTACTGTTGTCATCTAGGCTGCATTTAGCTTTGCACCAGTTATTTTAAACGCTGAAGCAGGGGAAAGAAGGGTTCTAGGGGAGGGGTGGGTAAATTTCGTAATCTAGTGGAATTATATACTTCCCCCCCAATAGATATTAAGACCATAAACCCTCAGCTTGAAATTCATTAGCCTCTTTCCCTTGAAATTGCTATCTTACCGCCATGATGCTCAACAGTTTTCAGTAAGGATTCCCCCAAGGGTCAATTTCAGCAGCAGCTTTAGGAACCAATAGCTGATACCGTAGAAAGTCAGAAATTAAACAGCAAATACAGCTAGTAAGCAAACATATGGTAAAACATAGAAACTCTAGAAGTAATCAAAGAAAAGCAAATTAAATGAAAACAAGGAGTGTACTTACCTATTAAATTAGCCAAAAAAAAAAAAAAGTTGCAAGTGGTAATACTCAGTGTAGCTCAGGGTTCCATGATCCCAGCTTCCTCATGCATCACCGCTGGCACTACCACGGTACCAGTCTTCAGCAACGCCATTTAGGAATATGTATTTAGAGCCAGCTATGAAACTCTCCATATACTTTGCTTCAATATTCCTATTCCTTTAGTATCTACATCTTAGGGATGTAGATACTAAAGAAATACCATAAAATATGGAAAAAGCTTTTATCTCAAAGATGTACATCACACCATTGTTTAATATTATTACTTAGAAAAAAAGGAAGTAGGCTAAGTGTGCAACACTTGCTTCGTTAAATTTGATGCAGCTACTGTGTAGTCTCTTATACAGCCATTACAAATCATGATTATGTAGACAAAGGAGCAGCAAAAAGCTTATGAAATAATTTTAATGAAAGATACAGAATGTAATACATACTATATTATTTTCCGTGCATCTCTGTATGTTTGAAATAGTCAGGATTTAATTTTTAATGTAACTATATATTAAACTATATAAATATAGAACAGGAAGGAAATGTGTCACAGTGATAAAGATGGGAGTGTTAAAATGCTGGATTATGGATAATTATTTTTATTTGTTTCCCTAGTTTTATGTAAGGAAGAGTCCTGGCTATCTCCTTTTGCCTCTTCACCCCATTCTCTGCCCTGTCCCCAGCTGCAGAAGCAAGGCGAGGCCCAGTGAGAAGGCAGAGGGAGGGAGAAGAGTTCCAGCTCAGGCCCTCCCTGCAGGGGTCCCCTAGCACTGCTGTCCCCTAGAGGAAGGTCATTGTTCCTCTAGGACAGCCCTCTCCTCAGAACTTTCTTCTTCTGAGTTCTGGTGGCTCCTCCCTCCCATCTTGGGGGTGGTGACAGTGCTTTGCTGTCCCCCCTTGTGGTTTCTCTACACCCTTTCCATACCTTTGTAAATAGTCTCTTTATTAAACCCACTGGGAATTGTCTTATACTGAGCGAGCTTTCTGTTTCCTGCTGAGCTACTGACTGAAATTGTCTCAATCATGCCTTTTAAAAACTTTATTTTTTATTTTTATTATTTATTTATTTTTCAAGCACCCCTTTTTATTTTCTGTATTTCTGATGCTTTGACATCCGGGCAGACTGTCCCTTTCGGGGCTAGCCAATTTCTAAAGACAGTAAACAACTCACCTGCAAGCGTGCCCTACGAATGCAACGAAGCAGTGCTGAGCCCACAGCCTCACCACGCGCTTTCTGGAGCTCATTCACGCAGGGCCGCTATGCCGCTGCCCTAATCTCCCCAGGGCCGGGCACCGGAAACTGTGGACAAGTCTTATGCCCCCTATCCTGTTGAAATCATTCAGACGAGCCAATTATAAACCTACTCACTCTGCCTCTCGTGCTCTTTCCTGCAGGAACCGAAATACTCCGGCCCACGTGTTCCCCTCGCTTTCTCAGCCTCCAGACCGACCCGGGACAGACCTGTGAGGCCCTGCACCCACCCCCTGGTGCGGCACGTCCGCTTCTCCCCTTGGGAACGGTAACAGATTATCTTTTCGGTGGCAATCTTCTCCTGCTCTGTTGGCCTCACCACACCTAAATGACTACATACAAGCAGTTTGTTAACTACAACTTTAGAAAGAGAATAGCACGCACCGGAACCTGTGGGACGGCAGAAGAGTACTAGCTGGGAAGTGGTACAGTTTGTGTGGTGGTTTTTTGCTGGACAGATGAAAATCTCTTTTTATTTCCCCAATAGCCAAACATTCCCTCTAATGAGAAATTCTCAAATGCTGTAGTAATACTAATAGATAATAAAAGAGTAGCTAAAAAATTGAAATATGAAGATACAGCCCAGTCAGTGGCAGGCTGGATGTTTTATAGAGACAATCTTGAGAAAAATGGTTAGATGGTTATTATTATTATTTTTTTTAAAAGAAGCTAAAAAAGCAGAGGGGGAGAAACAAAGAATAATTTAGAAAGACATACTACTTGAAGGTGGTGTTAATGTATTAATATGTGTTAGAAATGAGGGGCTCAGGAAGCATCAATCTGCCTGAGCAGCGGTCATTTTTCAAGCCTGGATGAATGTAAACCCAAATCAAATTGTCACAAGTAGATCTGAACGATATATTGGCTAATTTTCATGGCAAAAGCTGGAACAGGAGAAGCAATAGATAAAAGCGTCTCTGAACCTCTTTGCCTGCATTTTAGAAATAAATTAGTTTCTAAAATGAATCTACCCTCAAGTCAGTCCTGCCAAGGAGTTGGGACTGTGTCATGATATACAGGGAAGTGACATAGGATAGTAGGAAGCCAGGAAAACTAAATTCCTTGGCAAGTGGAATGGGAGAGCGGAGGCAGGCGGCTGATTCACACGGGCCTCAGGCAGCACCCTGGCTCGCCTGCCTCCTCCTCCCTCGTGCCACCGCTCCCTTAAGAATTAAGACAATGAGGTTTTAATCGGCATAAAAGAACCTCAGAAACAAAGCCTTGGGTCTGTGGACTACAGAGACAGAGGTTTGGTCGAATTAGAGTCATCTAGGCCTCAGTTGTGTTCCAGCTCAGGCCCAGAAGAGCTGCAAAACCAGACCAAGTGATGCCCCGGCTGACATGAGGACCAGATGCAATGACTAACGGCCCCCTATCCTAGCAGCGACCAATCAGTAGAGACCATGACCCTGAAAGGACACACCTGGACAACTGATGAATATTCTATTCAGATCTTCCCCTGAGACTTCCTCTAAAATTCCTGCCTTTAGAAAACAGATAAAAACCTTTAAGATGAAGCACCCAGGGCACGCACGCTCTCTCTCTGGAGCATGCCTGTACCTTACCCAACCCCCTTTCTTTCCTTATGTGCATATCCTTTGCTTTCTTTCTTCTACGCTATTAGGGCCCTTCTTTGACATCTATAACTTGTTTCCTGAGTCCATGCAGCTCAGCTGGCTCACTTGTGCTTCTGTCTAAGTGGCAAAATAAACTCCTTGCACTAGAGTTCTTGGCTCTGAATTCTTTCTTTGCTGAACTCAAGAACCGAGGTCTAACACTGCCACTAACGTAAGTGCTGAAAAAAAGTCATCAAATCATCCATGTCACCCCTGAACAATTCTGCAAGCAGAAGCAGTAATTGATTGAGAGCGAGTCTCAGGGACTTCCCCCCACCCCTTTGTCTTATAGATAACCTTTGCCATTCTGCAAGGAAGGTTCTAGGCTTGCGTTCTTTTGTAACTCCAGTCTTTGTTGTCCCTTTCATGAGCCAGAGGCAGTGAGCACTACACCCAGAGAGCATATGAGTTAGAAGAGGCTGTGGTTATGAAAATTATATGAAAATTATTACTGGAGAATTTAGAATCGTTAATAAAAATTTCAGGAAGCCCAGTAGTTTCTGGGCAGGATATGCAGTTAAGGAAAGGGAAGAGGAAACAGAAGGAAGAAAGGAAAGGGCAGGTTCCAAGAACTGACTCATTTGACGTAAAAAATGTATACTTTTATTTCTGGCCCTTCCTATTCCTTGGAAATGGAATAGATTAGCATGGGGAGGAGTTTCTCCTTTCTTTCAAGTGTAGACTATAATTTTATTTCTTCATTTGTTTTTACTTTTAGAGCTGTTTGACCACCATGATTTTTTGTGCCCAAATCCTGCACAAATTGCTGACCCCTTTATCCCAATGTTACCTGAGACTGGATGGGATTAAGATTCCTGCTTTAGAAAACGTCATACGTACAAGATTTTCTCTGAAGCGTTTTGTTGGGAGGGGAGGGGAGGTAGAGTCAAAAGATCAAAAACAACTTGAATGGTTATCAGCAGTGATTTAGTTGAATAAATTATAGCCTATTCCTTCGGACGCTGTGAGGTCTACTCATAGAGGGAATTCAAGTTAGAAGAGGACATTTAAAAAAAAGATTTTATTTATTTATTTTTAGAGAGAGGGGAAGGGAGAAAGAAAGAGAGGGAGAGAATCATTGATTGGTTGCCTCTCGTAATGCACCCCGACCATGGACTGAACCCATGACTCAGGCATGTGCCCTGACTGGGAATTGAACTGGTGATATTTTGTTTTTGGGAACGATGCCTACCCAACTGAGAGCAGAGGCCATTTTTAATAAAAAACTATTTATATATAAAGATATTTAGGATATATTTTTAAATAACAAAGGAAGGTTCAGTACATTTTGTATAATATGCTAACATTTGAATAAAAAATCAGTATGTTCTTGCTTGTGCATAAAGAAGGCATGAAAAGAAAAATGAGAAAATAATAACTTGTGGTTCAGGAAGGGGACCTTGGTGGTAGGAGGACAGGGATTAGAGGGAGACACTATGATTTTGAACCATGAGAATATATTCCCTATTCAATATGCAAATCAATATCATTTAATTAAAAATAATCTGTTTTATTGCTCTTTCTATAAAATTGGATTCCTGATGTTTCAACTCTTGGCCATTTATTTTGTATATCTGATGTTCCTGTTAGCTTTTCTGGAATATTTCTTGATCATGATGGGACAGAAAAGGAGAAGCATAAATTACATTTTGCTTATAGGACATAGTTTAAACTTTTTATGTGTGTGTCCTCAAATCTTTGTGTGCTCTGGGGGGTACATGTATGTGCAGGATATACATATGTGTGCATGCACATGTGCACGTTGGTGGGTGTGTACATTCCTCATCAACCATTAGGGAGAGGATAAGTTTCCAGCCAAGGGTGCTGATGTGTGAAAGGGCCAGAAATTGCTCCATCTGCTCTGTGGGAGTGTGTAAGCCACTCTAAGTGCTCTTATGGAGTTATGTTGGGGAGCAGTGTGAGGAAAGGTTGAAAAGATACTAGAGCCAAATTATGAAGGGCCTTGGCAGTGTGCTAGGATTCCAGAGCTAGGAGTTTGGCCTTTACTCCGCTTGCCACAGGGATCTGCTGGGGATCTGTGAGCAGGGGAAGAAGGGGCCAGGTCAGTGTCTAGAATGAGGCAATGGTGGTGGGACCAGACAGGTCTGTCCAGTCCAGAGGACCTAGAGAGAAGGCTCCTCCAAATCAGATTTTCCTTTTCAGGGATAAGATATTTCACATTCATTGATCATTGACACATATCTGTGTGCTGACTCATATTTATTTATTCCTCCTTCATTAAAAATTTACTGAGTGCCTTTTCTGTGCCAGGCAGGGGTAAAAAGATCAGGGACATGATCCCTTGATACATTTGCAAGGAATTTACTATTTAAAAGGGAGCGAAGCAAACTGGCAGAAATAGTTCGATGTGATCCTTGCTATACTAGGATAGAATAAAAAGGGAGCTTCTGAGTTAGCCTAGGGGGTTGCAGGAATGCTTTACCCAGAAGGTGATACTTGGAAAAAAAAATGAGTTTTCCCAGCAGGTGATGGTGGATTGAGGAGGGAAGCTGTATGTGGTATTTGGAAAGAAAAAAAAAAGAAAGAAAAAGAAAAATTGACTAGGGCTGATTTAATCAGAAAACTTACTGGAAGGATATCAAATAGTTTGTAGAATTGTTGGGAAGGCTGCAAAGCCACGTTTGGAAATTCAGACAGCAGTAAGTATAGGCTAGGCAAAGTCTGAGATTACAGCAGAACGGTGCTACAAAACCAGCCTGGGGTAGATACTACTGTCAACGCTTCTGGACAGCTGTAAACCCCAGTCACAGACCTGCTGCTGCTGCTGCCCTTAGCTGTATCTGTGGCTGCCATTATGGCCTCTGTTCTCTCCCAGGACAGATCCTTACCTGCTTCTTTACATGAACAGCTCTGATTGAAATTTGGGGTGGGCACATCTGATTGGCTGGGCCTAGGTCACATGCTGCCTTGCTAACTGAAAGGGAGTCTTTGAAAGCAGTTATGAGGCTTTTTCAGCTTCTATTACGGAGATGAGGGGAAGAAGGACGGATGGCATCCTCACACCTAGATTCAAGGAGAGAGCAAGTCCCCTAAACAGGAAGAGGGTTCAAATGATGGGCAGCTCTCTTCTCCTAATGAGGGGAGAACGGTGAAAGCAAGAGAAGATATTCCAGACAATTGTATGTGTAAATGTAAAAAGGTTCAAAGGCATGAGCCAGCATACAGTGCTAGGAGGCCTTCTAATAACTCAAAGCAAACGGGAGAGAAGGGAAGGAAGGCGGGAAAGACAGAGGACTTGTTTTGAAGGCCTTATGCCTACAAGTTTTGACTTTCCTCTTAGGGAAGCATGGCGGATACAGCTGGTTGCTCACTCAGTTTCATCCATCTTCCTTACCAATGGAATCCCAATTTAATACGGGTGGCAATCTACCCAGGTAAAAACACTTACTGCCCTAGATTCCTTGTAGCTAGTTGTAGCCTGGTTACACAGGTCAAGTAAATAAACAGAAACTGAGGGGTCTTGTCTCTCCCCTTCCTACCTGAATACAGATGTGAGGTCTGGAGGTATAGCAAACATCTTAGGACAATGAGACAAGCAGGGGGGTGAGGCCTACGCATTAAAAATCTCGGAGCCCTGTTCCCTTTGCTTTCTGAGAATTGCCTACTTCCAGGTTTGTGAGAAACGCCACTGTGTTTAAGTCACTAGAGTTGGGTTTTCCATTATTTGCAGCTCAGTGTGATACTGACTGAAAGAGGGAAGGAGACCAATAGGAAACTAATGCAATTAGTTATGTGACTGGAACGGGGAGAGAGAGGCTGGGACTGGGCAGAGAGGATGGGATTGAAGATGTGAATGGGGTGAGTATATGTTCAGCTAAGACTCAAATGGGATGGGGGCTGTGTGGGGAAGGTGCTTCAGGTATCACAGAAAGCTATCTCCAGCCTTAGGGTGTTAGGGAACTCCCAAGGGCACCTGGAAAGCAGGGGCCGGGAGGGAGAAGATGAAAGTAGACAAAAGGGAATTGAAAGGGGTTGTGTAGGGTCTCAAAGCCTAACCTCAATATTTTCTTTTTCTTTTGCTGTAATCTATTGATCTTGAGAGAGAGAGAAAGAAAGAGATGCAAACATCGATTTGTTGTTCCCCTTATTTATGCATTCGTTGGTTGCTTTTTGTTTGTGCCCTGACCAGAGATGGTACCCGAAACCTTGGTGTTATCAGGGACAAGACGCTAACCAATTGAACTACCTGGCCAGGGCTTCTCACAATTCTCTTTCATTAAAAAAAAAAAAGTAAAAAAAAAAATACAGGGTCACCCTGGCCGGATAGCCCAGATTTCAGTTGGTCCTGATAAGGCCGGGTTGCAGGTTGGATTCCCCATTAGGGCACATACAAGAATCAACCAATGAATGCATAAATAAGTGGAAGAACAAATCAATGTCTCTCTCTTCCGCACCCCTCCCACCCCCCATCTCTTTCTAAAATCAATTAAAAAAAAAATACTGGGTCGATATACAATAGAAAACTAGTTAAGCAAAACACTATCTGTTAAGGAAACTAAAATCCCACCACCCAGAGATAATAATTACTGCTAATATTTTGGTTTTTTCTTTCCAGCCATAATTCATTCTTTCTCCCATTCTTGCCACATAAATGAATTGTTGAATAAAAATATGATCATAAAATAAGTTGTTTTCCAACATGTCTAACTTTTTGCATTTGGCAATGCATTGGGTAGGCCTTGCCACGTCAATATTAGCATTTTAGTGGCTATGGGCATAGTTTTCCATTATGTGGATGTATCTATTACGCTTTAGAACGTGAACTTTTAAAAGTTCTTATCTCCCATTTCACACCAGTTTTGGACGTGGTTGAGGAACGGTGGAAGGTAATTCTGGGATGGAAGGAGAGGCATCATTTGCCTTGCCATCGGTTTTAATGAGATAATAGCTTGTTTAGGTTGTGACAGCCGGAAAACTTCCAGCGCTATTTATATCCATTTTATTTTGCGATTTTACTCTTCACATTGAGGAATAAGATTTTAAAACTCCTAGCTTACCGTTTAGAATAAGGGAAGACTTTTATCTTTAACATAAACAGCGTGTTTGCAGCACTGATGTATATTGGCTTTTCTTTGGCACAAGTAAGTTTTTTGTAGATACGTTGATCCAGGAGGTTATCAGTTCAGGGAATGTAACAAAAACGGAATAAAACAGGAAACCACCCATTTTTCGCAGCGAGCAGGGTTCGAACCTGCGCGGGGAGACCCCATTGGATTTCAAGTCCAACGCCTTAACCACTCGGCCATCGCTGCTACGGAGAAGGGAGGAAGGCGGAGACACTTTAGTATATTAATATCTATGCGCACGCGCACCAAGACCAAAAGTAGGCGGGGCCTACAAACTTCCGGATTTCGGCTCTAAGAGAGGTGGCCGAGGCTGACGTTTAAGCTGTAGGAATTTCGTCGTGAACGCGAAGAAATAATAGAAACTCTCTAAGAAAACTCCTTTAAATAGATCTTAGAAACCTTTCCCTTCCTTACTCTCCGAACAATCACACTCTTTTTCAGCTTCCGGTCGCTGACCTGGCTTTTGTCCTCCCGCTTCCCGGTTAGGTCATCAACAGAGCTGTGAAACAAAGATCTGTTCCATGTAGCGCCGCGGACCCGCGCTTTGGGAAATTTCTGCGAGGGGCTGCGTCCCTCCGGCAGCGTTTCCCGCGCGGGTTGCGTCGCTTTGAGCCCGCCTCTTTTTGCGCAGTTGCCGGAGGGGGTGAGACTAGAGTCGTCTGCCCATTGCTGGTGGGTGCCCTGTTCGCACGCTCCGCAGTCGTGATTCTCCTCTCCCTAATGACCCCTTCGCTGCCGAGCCCTACTGGAAGAAATCAGGGCCCAAGTGAGGTCTCAGCCTCAAGTGATGGGACCTTGGACGTGGTCTGAGAACAAAGTTCTGCGCGTTAGGTCTGCACTCTATTTTTAAATGCCATTAACACCCTCCCTTGTTGAGTGTAGTTACTGCATTAGGTCCTTTACTTGCGTTATTTCCTTAAAGCTCAGGAAACCGGCTGGGTCTGTACCTCCTTCACGCACCTCATGGAACTGAGACACAGAGATGCAGCTCATACTGTAGCGCGGCTGATGCCCGGGCGCACAGGGCGCACGCGTAGTTCCTACAGGATCACGTGGGCCAGCCAAGCAGCCGGTTCTGTTGATGGGCAAATTGGGCAAAACGATAGATGACATTTACTAGTTTAAATTTCTAAAACTGTGCATGGGAAGTTCACCGTTTTTCTCATAATGTTACAGTTCATATTAAAGGAGGCAGGCAAATTGACCTTTTGGAAACCTAGGTGTTAAATGACCTCACTTGATAGCTCTGTGAATTTTCTTGAAACTTTTCAATATTATTTCTCTTAAGTTAAATATGGTGCTAAGTGTCTTAGTAGATTTAATTGTGGAAAGGGAGCAAGATACTTGAGAATTGTAAGAGTAAATTTTATCTAATCTGCGATTTTTGCTTTTAGAAATTTTATCTCTTTGTTTTAAATTTAGCAGAGCTACACAAGTGATCCCAGTTTCTCTGTGAATACCGTATGGGTACAAAGTTATGTATGAAGTTTACTGCACTTTTCTGATGGATATTAACCAAGAAGAAATATTTTGTCTCTATCTTGTTCTTAGATTTCATGTGCTCTGACATAACCTGTAACCTAATCTTTACTAATTAATTAGTTGTATCTTGAAGTCTTTTTAATTCTTCTGTGCAGCTGAATGATAATATTTACTGAAAAACTCTTTCTCTTCCTTTTTAAAAAGAATTTAAAGTACAGCCGTTTTCTGATTCCAAATGAAAAAGAGTGGGAATGACAGCAACAAACAGGATTTCAACACTGAATATTGTGATGTGACTGTAGCAGTCTTCTGTTTGAAACTCAATAAGGAAACAACTGTGTTCCAAACCAGACAAATCTACAGGTTGAAAAAATGAAGGTATTTAAAAAAAAATTTCGAAGTCCATTCATGTCCTTCAGCGTCCCAAAGATTAACCACATGTTTTGCTTAGCTGTAATGAAGTGGCAAACACACTATAGCACTGACTTCACAGGATAGTTGCCTATAAAATGTCTTCTGAGCTGGACTCCAGCTTCTCTGTGGTAAAAGTTGTCATCCTCGTCTGGGAGAGTAGTTGTCTGAGCAACCTCTAGATCATGCTCATACTGTGCTGCCAAAGCTGGGTCCATGACATCCTCTGGTGGGGCAAGAGCAGGCATGGCAACAGACTCCAAGTTATGATCTCCAATTAGTTTTCTAGCAAGCCAAAGGAAAAGCTTTTCAGAGTTGTAGTTACTTTTGCCAGAAATGTTATAGTACTGAAGATTCTTCTTTGGTGGAAGACAATTGATTTTGCCTTAACTTTCCTGTTGTTAATATTCACTTTGTTGCCACAAAACGTGATGGGAATATTTTCACATACTTGTACCAGACCGCTTTGCTGGTTAGGTATGTTCTTATAAATAACTCTTGAAGTTACATCAAACACTATCATGGCACATTGGGTTTGGATGTAATATCCATCTCTCAGTACACACAATTTCTCCCGACCAGCTGTATCCCATACATTGTGAAATTCACCAGTTAGGTGGTGTTTCATGAATGGAATTTTTTCAGTACCACCATCCCCAACCGATACAACCAATACAATACAACTTGGAGTTCTCCTTGGGCAATCATCATGATACTGCTTCCAGAAGCGCCTCCAGCCTGTCTGACCAAGAGCCGGAAAACTGGTGAAAGTGTAAATCAAATCCTCTTTCTTATCCTTAACCTCCTCTTCCCCTTTTAAGAGTTTTCTTAACTGCCTAAAAGCTTGACAGTAATGGGAATTGATTATGGTTAAAATAATTCAACCAAAAATTCTACTCTGAGGAGTTTTTGTTTCTGTTTTTATTTGGTTGTTATTTTTAGATCTGAGTGGGGCCTGGAAACTTAGAGTGTGTTTTTGTTGAGGGGAAAGGAAGACTGAAAAGGAAAAGAATATATTACGAAAGTCGATGTATATTTGGTGAGAACAATTGTGATTACAGTTTCTTTGCAACATTTCAAAAGTGAAATACTACATTTAATATTTAATTTTCAGCTCATTTGAGTCAATGTAGGCTTTTAAAAAAAATTCTTTCTCCCCTGATTTATCATATTGCTAAAATGACTCAAGAGATCAAAATTATTATAGTTTGTATATTCAAAAAGTGTGAATTTCCAGATTAATTCTTTTCGATCTAGCATTAGGTCTTTGGCATTGCCATTGAATGCAGTGAGTAGTAAATAAGGGATAGGTAGTAAAATGTATATGTTCCCACACAATTATAACATAAATATATTAGGATTCATGACAACAACATCACAAAACATTGACTTGCAATCATGGACATTTTACCTTTTGAAGCTTCCCTGGTAGTTCTTTTTTAAATAATTACTTTATTGTTGTTCAATTACAGTTGTCTGCATCCTCTCCCCTTCCCTCCCCCATTCCCTGGTAGTTCTGATTGCCTTCTCCATGCCACTCCCAGATTCTTTTCTTTCATGTGCTAGTTTTTATTAAGCTAACTTGTGTATGGAAGGCAAAAGTCTTGTGGCTTTCTCTAAAACTTTCTTGATGCCTCTTGCAGAGGTGAAATACTAAAAGGGATGGGTATGTGTTTAGGGGCAGTAATACTTCATTTCTTTGTTTTTTAAAATGGCAAATCAAAATTTATTTTGAATTATTTTGGTGGGCTTTAAAATATGTGCTACCTTTAATTGACAATAACACACTGTATATTAAAAGAGAGTAGGAAGGCGGGGAGGCTGTGGATCTCTCCCTCTCTGCTTTTCCTAGCATCCCCCACCCCTAGGCCCCAGCAGGGACCATCCCCTTCCTGCCTTGTGGTGGGGTGCATATAGGCAGGCTTGGAAATGGTGTGTGTGTGTGTAGGGATGTTTCAGGAGGCGTCCATGATGGAGAGTGGTCAAGAATTAGAGGGCTTTCTCTCATCCTCCATCCTCTCATCTGGCACCTGAGGAGGGGTCTTGAGGGAGCTAGGAGGATCCACAAATGTGCTCTGGTTATGAGATGGTAGAAGATCCAGTGTCCAAAAGTGGCCCAGTGACTGGCCCGGCTGAGCTCTGACCTTGTGGACAGTGTATGCCATGCCGTAGCCCTGCTCCTCTGTGGTATCGCCTATGTCAACGTTGAACAGGAGCCTGGTTAGGCCAGGTGGAAGATGGCCAGGGCCCCAAAGATCAGGTTTCAGGCTCCTACCCCCATGCCCAAGCAACGCTGGTGTGAACAGTCTGGTGGGCACTGTTTGAACAAGACAGGCACTGAGGATCTGAGCCAGGTGCTTCTGGAGGATGTGCTCCACATAAGTGATAAATGCCTGTGACAGCAGTACTGCACCCAGGTGGAAGCTGGAGTGGTGCAGGAGGGCGCTGGCTGCATAGGTGACCAGGATGGCTGAGAAGGTCCCCAGGCAGAGAGCATTCTTGAAAACATATTTAGCCAATAAAACATGGACAGGTTCCAACTTGTGACAAATTCCTCTATGGGCTGAGGCAGCTCCATGTTCAGTGGCCTGGACACTCTCAGGTCTCATTCCAGGTGATCCTTCTCCTCAGGGAAGCCAGCTCCTGCCAACGTGGCCATGGCCTCCAACAGGAAGCCCACAAAATAGTTGCTGAAGTGGAAGGGGACAGCACTCTAGTGACTCACAGCAACCTGGCTTTGCGTTTCTTGTTTAGAAGGATGCAGTCACCATCAAGGGGGATGAAGTATGGGAAGAGGTAAGGGCCCACACAGCTGGACAGAACAGGGCACAGCAGGGCCCCCGCCAGGCTCCCGGACACCTTCTGCAGCCATCAGTGGCTCAGCAGGTGAGCTTGGACAGCCTGTATGTAGCTGTGGAAAGTTATCCAGGACCCTAAGACTATGGTGCTCATGAAGTAGAGGTAGCCTATCAACTCCACAGGAGAGGGCACTGCACTCACTTCACCCTGGTCCAGGTCGAAGCCCAGAGACACCACCACAGTGTCTTTGGCCACAGTCAGCTGAACCCCTTGCATCTTGTGGCATGTCATGGTGTCCATACCTATATCTCACCCACAAGCAGGTAGATGAGGATGGTGATGGAGATGAAGGCTTTGGGATGGGAGGGATGTTGGCAGAGGAACATCACAAGGTAGCACAGGAGGCTGAGCAGCAAGCACAACACACACTATGTGCGGCTGGAAGAAGTAGTAGAACACACCTGTCACAGTGCTTGTATGTTTCAGGTAGGATGGCGACCCACCCTTCCAGAACAGGTGGCAGGCAAGGCAGATGGCAAGGGGCAGCCAGATCCGGTCAAGGCCCTGCTGGGCAGTAGGCAGCAAACAGCCCTGCAGCAGCTGCTGGAAAAATTCCTGGTGGCTGAAGGTGGCCAATGCAGCCCCTAGTGGATGGATGGACAGATGAAAGCTGAAAGAAACATTAAAGCTAGTTTAATCTGTTTATTTACAGACAGGGAACTGTGCTCCATGAGTGGCTTGCCCAGTGTGAGATAGCTAATTATGGGCAGATTTAAGATGATAATTTATTGTATTAGTCAGTGTTCTTACTAGATTTTATTGCCCTCATGTATTCTTTGTTAGTCTTTAGCTCAGTGGCATGGAAATCAAGAAGTGTGTTATGTGGCAGTAGATAGAGCCAACGGTAGGGGAGAGTTGTGAGGTGAATGTGGAAGGCCTATGAGATGTCAGATACTGAATATATCATCTTGAATAATTTTTGTCCTTCTTTATTCCAGTATCCATCCTCCCAATCGATGATGACACTTTAATTTTGCTGAAGGAAGACCACCCCTCCCCATTTGGATGCAACCTTAGAAGACTGTTAAGGTATCCCCTCCTCCTTAGGCCAAGGGGTAAGCATGTGACTTATATTGGTTTTCCTTTGCTCAATAACAAATTACCACAAACTTAGTGGCTTAAAACAACATGAATTTATTATCTCATAGTTTCTGTGGGTTAGTGGAGTGTGGTCATGAGCATGGTCCTGGGTTGACTGGTCCTCTACTTAGGGTCTCATCAGGTCTCAAGATGGTGACTGGGACTTTGGTGTCATCTAAGGCTTGGGGTCCTCTTCCAAGGTCCCTAGTTGTTGGTTGAATCCAGCTCCTGTAGTTAGTCGTAGGACTTGTCTATCAGTGAAGGAACATTCTCAGCTCCTCGAGGCTGCCCGCTGTATCTTGCCATGTGGAACTTCTCTACAACATGGTAGTTGGCTTCTTCAAGGCCATCAGGAGAATTGCTCTTTAGTCTCCTACAATGGAGTTTTATATAATATAGAGTCATAATGACATTTTGGTCAACAATGAACTACACATATGATGGTGGTCTTAGAAGATTGACATGGAGCTGAAAAATTCCTATCAACTAATGATGTCATAGCCATCACAATGTCATGGCACAATGCACATCAGTTGCCTGCAGTATGCAGTACAGTAACACACTGTACAGGTTTATAGCCAAGGAGCAATAGGCTCTGCCATACAGCATGGGTGTGTAGTAGGCTATACCATCTAAGTTGGTGCAAGAGCACTCTATGATGTTCACACAATGATGAAATTGCCTAATGACACATTTCTCAGAAGGTATGCCATCTTTAAATGACCATAATATAATCACAGAAGTGACTTTTTCGTTATATTCACCATTTCTGCTCAAGTGAGGTGGGTTGTGTAGTTATGTGCAGTAGGGGCAAGCATCTCGGGAGCCGTCTTAGAATCTTGCCTATTACGCAACTCCAGCTAAGCCAGCCAGATCCTCTCAAAATCCCTGCTCTTTCTGAGAATGTTCCTCCACTGATAGACAGTTGCACAATTGTATTTTTTTGGATGTCCACACAGACCACACACACGTGGTAATCAATGAGAAGTGATCAGAGTCTGGAAATTTTAATTTAGTGCCTTGCGTGCTTTTGTACTTCATTTGAAAGGAATGTAGTTGGCAAAAACTGCAGTTTTAGAGGCTTAGCTGCTGTTCAAGATTCTCGAATTTAGTTCTACATTGACTGGAGAATAACTAGCTGTACATTTTGGAAAAGACATGTGAGGGGACTTAGTTCAGGTTGGCCAATAAAAAGTGCTGAGTTATTGTGTGTCTATATGTAATAAGATTTAGGGCCATTCTATTACTGATAAGCTCTGAAATGGAGTTATATTTTTACCCTAAAGCAGAGTATATTTGTAAATGAGAAAGTTTTATCTGTATAACTATATAATAATATGTGCTTAAAACATAGGAAAGGGACTTCTCAGCTTGGGTGAAATTAGTAACATTTTTACTGATCAATAATGATTATTAAAATTATGATTTTAGACTTTATGGCATTTTTTTCTGAGACTATAACCTATCAGATGCTCAAATAAGATTTTAAGTGAATAAACATCTATTTACTCATAAACATGTTTTAATTTAAGCATAATACTTTGATTTTTAAAATACAAGCTCAACAGTGGATATTATATACACATATAAGTATTGTTTTCAATTAAACTTTTCATCTAATGATACAAACACTTGTTTAAAGCAAACTACTGTGGTATGACAAGTATGCAAAAACAGCATTCCCTGCGCCACGCTCCTGTTCTCACATCTCACTCTGCAGATATGATAATCGCCCTTAGCTCTTACAGTTACTTGTTCTGGTATTTACTCTCATCTTTCTAAACAATAGCGTTATACTGCTGCTCCTTGAATTTTTAGTTTCAGATTTTATCTCCTCACTATTTACTATAAAATATAAGCCTTCACCTTTTTAAAAATATCCCTCCTTTTCCTGTCTCTTGCCTTTTAAATTACGTGATAATATTTAGTTAAAACAATATTCAGTGTTTATATCACTATTGTTATGTAATTATTATTCATAGCTAAGCCATCTATTATATTTTGATTAAATTTCCTTTCTAATAGAACCTTTGTTTTCCCAGGCATTAATGATTATATATATTTTTTATTGTTGTCTAATTGCAGTTGTCCCACCTTTTCTCCCATTATTCTCCCCTGGCCTACCCACCCCCCACCTCCCACATTCACTCCTCCCTGCCCTCTGTTGTCCATGTCCATGGGTATTTATTTATTTATTGTTGTTCAGGTACAGTTGTTTCCATTTCCATCCCACCACACCACCCCCCCACCCATCCCCGCCTCCCACCCTCAAACCTAACCCCTTTGGCTTTGTCCGTATGTCCTTTACACATGTTCCTTGATGGCCTTCCCCCTATTTTCCCACATTATCCTTCTCCCCTTCCTCTCTGGTTACTGTCAGCTTGTTCTTTATTTCAATGGCTCTGGTTGTATTTGCTTGCTTGTTTGTTTTGTTGATTATGTT
The DNA here is from genome assembly GCA_004026765.1 of Micronycteris hirsuta. Taxonomy (NCBI): domain Eukaryota; kingdom Metazoa; phylum Chordata; class Mammalia; order Chiroptera; family Phyllostomidae; genus Micronycteris; species Micronycteris hirsuta. The sequence goes on from PVJI01001718.1 coordinate 49,309, forward strand.
CCACTTATAGGTGAGTTCATATGGTATTTGTCCCTCACCACCTGGCTTACTTCACTTAGCATAATGCTCTCCAGTTCCATCCATGCTGTTGCAAAGGGTAGGAGCTCCTTCTTCCTTTCTGCTGCATATTTTTCAATTGTGTAAATGTACCATAGTTTTTTTGATTCATTCATTTACTGATGGGCACTTAGGTTGCTATCAGCACTTGGCTATTCTAAATTGTGCTGCTATGAACATTGGGGTGCATCCGTTCTTTTTAACTAGTGTTTCAGGATTCTTAGGGTATAATCCCGGCAGTGGAATTGCCAGGTCAAAAGGCAGTTCTATTTTTAGTTTTCTGAGGAAATTTCATATTATTTTCCACAGTGGCTTCACCAGTCTGCATTCCTACCAACAGTGTACTAGGGTTCCCTTTTCTCTACAACCTCTCCAACACTTGTTTATGATGGCCACTCTGACTGGTGTGAAGTGGTATCTTATTGTGGTTTTAATTTGCATCTCTCTAATGTCTAGTGATGCTGAGCATCCTTTCATATGTCTCTGGGCCTTCTGTATGTTCTCCTCGGAGAATTGTCTGTTCAGGTCCTTTATCTATTTTTTAATTGGATTGTCTGTCTTCCTGGAATGGAGTTGTGTGATTTCTTTATATATTTTGGAGATTAAACCCTTGTCCATGGTATCATTGGCAAATATATTTTCCAGTACCATTGGTTCCCTTTTCATTTTGCTGATGTTTTCTTTAGCTGTGCAGAAGTTTTTTAATTTGATGTAGTCCCATTTGTTTATTCTTTCCTCTCTGTCGCTTGCTCTGGGGAACATATCAGTGAAAATATTGCTGCATGGAATATCTGAGATTTTCCTCCTTACATTCTCCTCTAGGACTTTAATGGTCTCACGACTTATAATTAAGTCTTTTATCCATCTTGAGTTTATTTTTATGTATAGTGTAAGTTGGTGATCGAGTTTCATTTTTTGTACATGTACTCATCCAGATCGCCAAACACCATTTGTTGAAGAGGCTATTTTTACTCCATTGTATGCTTTTGCCCTCTTTTTCAAATATTAATTGACCATAGAGACATGGGTTTATGTCTGGGCTCTCTATTCTGTTCCATGTGTCTGTTCTTATGCCAGTACCAGACTGTTTTGATTACAGTGGCCTTGTAATATAGTTTCATATCAGGGATTGTGATCCTTCCTACTTTGTTCTTTTTTCTCAAAATTGCTGAGGCTATTCGGGGTTGTGTATAGGTCCATATACATTTTTGAAATATTTGTTCTATATCTGTGAAATATGTCATTGGTATTTTAATAGGGATTGTATTGAATCTGTAAATTGCTTTGGGTAGTATGGATATTTTGATGATATTAGTTCTTCCAATCCATGAACACAGTTTATGGTTCCATTTGTTTGTGTCTTCCTTAATTTCTTTCTTCAGTGTTGTGTAGTTTTCTGAGTATAGGTCTTTTACCTCCTTGGCTAAACTTATTCCTTGGTACTTTATTTTTTATATTGTTGTTTTTATCTGCTTTGTTTTCTATGATTATCACCAATTCATCCCAAATTCTATGTCAGAACTACAAATATTTCATTATGTTTAAACACATTGGATTACCTATTAGCATCTATTCTTTTCCCCTCTCTTCCTCCCTTCCTTCCTCCCTTCCTTCTTCCCTTCCGTCTTTCCTTCCATCCATCCATTCATTCATGTACCCTTTCTAGAGCTCTTCTAGTCTCTGATCCAATGTGGAGCAGTTGCTCTTAAGCCTACTGCTCACCTGTCTCCCTCTCCTTTAATATTTCTTCTCTTGTTTTCTGGATCACATCTTCCTGTTTCAAAGTTTACTTTCTCAGTTTGGGAGAGTATGTAGTCCAGTAGTTTCCTCAGAAAGGGTGAATGAGAGGGAAAATATATTTTTCAACTATGCATGTCTAAAAATGTTTATTTTACATGTGTTTGATAGTATGACTGGGTAAAAAATTGTAGGTTTAATCAAAGTTTAACAAGAAGTCTTAACATTAAAAAAAAAACACCATTTCCCAAGGAAAAGGTCCATCAAGGGCTTAATTTTGTATTTATTTTGAAAGATGCAAACTATCTGAATCTGATCTAGTTAAAAGTAACCCGCTCACCTCTCTGTTTTTTAGCCACATATGTAAAGTTTTTCTCAGAAATTTCTGAGGTTTTCCTTAGAATTATGAACAGCATGTGTGAAGTCAGATTGGGATTTGTGCCCCTGGGAGAAAAAATGAAGAACCAGTGGGTTGAGAACACCAATCAAATTAAACGCTTTTGGGAGATTAGCATTTAAGTTTATTTGCCCATTGGTTTATACATGAGAAATCTAACATTTTTCTTTTAAAAGTTTTTCTCTCTTCTAAAATGTCAGAAGCAAGAATTGTAAAAGGACTTCAAAATTGTGAGAGTTGTCTTGCCCATTTTTGCCTTACATATTTTTAAAAATTGGGGTAAAATTGACATAACGTAAAATTAACCATTGTATAGAGACAAGTCAGTGGCATTTTGTACACTATGTGTTACGCAACCGCCGCCACCGCTGCCTAGTTTCAGATTGTTTCATCATCCCAAAGGATTGCCAACTCTTGATATTGATTATTTTCTTAGAACATAAATTTGGTCTTAATATATCAGTCGCTATGGAAATAAGCCAAATTATTGCATTCTGACCAGTTCCTTTAAAACTACATTGTACAGAGTTTTTAGTTTCCTTATCAGAAAATCACAAAAGAATATTAATATCTTTCCTGCCTATTGTCTTCTTTTAATCTAGCAATATAGATATTAAATTAAAACATAGTACTCAAAAACTTAGATTAACATTGTCTTTTGTTTTAGGATATTTAGAAATGTACTGCTACAGAACTCTGAAAATGCAGTCTAGAGAGCAGGAAAATCTCATCAAGAAATGGTTCATTTAACAAATAAGTTAATAAATCTGTAAATGTTGCTGCTTTTTTTTTCACTAGCACATTCTGCTGCTGTTTGTCACATGCTGTATAGAATGATCATCATTATCACTCTGTGATGGAGAGGCTCCTTTGAACAGGGCTTAATGTGGGTGAGATTTCATGGAGAATAATTTCTCATACCTTTAGGGGGGCAATGAGTGCCAGAGATTGCTTTTTTCATTTTCCCCTACAACTGTATTTATAAAATTAGATTGCTTTCAAATTCCTGCTTTTCTTATTAACGGCTTTTTGTTTATTTTATAAGTAGAATTTAGGAATTAATAAGGAAGCTTCAAAGGAAGCACCATTTCTTCTGTAAAGCAGACTCTCACCAGTTTTGGTCAGTAGTTAGGCCAGATTTGTTATCTCATTATATTAATCAAATATACAGATGGCCTGCTTATGTGTTTATTTATTTAGGAATAAAATACTATGTAACAACAGGTAGACCTAACAAATCTAGGTAACTATGGAACTTTATAAATTAGCACACAGCTGTGATTTTTAATGATTACAGATAGTAAATGAAATTGAAAATAACTAAAATAATATAATAAATAAAATGATAAGTAGCCCTGGCTGGTGAGGCCCCGTGGATTGAGTGCTGGCCTGCGAACTAAAAGGTCACAAGTTCAATTCCTAGTCAAGGCACATGCCTGGGTTGCCGGCCAGGTCCCCAGTAGGGGGCACGTGAGAGGCAACCACACATTGATGTTTCTCTCCCTCTCTTTCTCCTTCCCTTCCCCTCTGTCTATAAATAAATAAATAAATAAATAAAGTCTTTTAAAAATGATAAATAAATAAAAATAAATTACATGTTAATTAAGTGTTTGTATATAAATACATACATATACGTAATAATTAAACTTATTCGGACCAGTGGTTCTCAACGTGTGGTTCCCAGACCAGCAACAGTGGCATCACCTGAGAGCTTGTTAGAAATGCAGTTTCTACCTTTTCTGTTACATGTGGCCTGGAGTTGGCTTGTGGGTCTCTGAGACCTGAAAGTTGAGACTTCAGTAACTGTGCCACAAGACAAATATACTGAGTTACACTATAGGTGCTATGGATAGCATGTGGATACTATGATAAAAAGATAAAGACGGAAGGTGAGATGCTCATGAATGTTCAAAGAAGGCAAAGAAGACGATTGGTCTGAAGGCTATGCTCTACCATAAACAGTTCCGTGCTGAGAAAATACAAATGGGAAAGACTATCAAGAGGTATGAAAATAGAAACACTACACAAAAGAATGATGAAAGGATTCCGTAAGGAGCAGTATCTGCATATCTACTGGACAGAGAGGGACAGTCTGGAGCTAAAGTGCTTTTCAATATGACTAAACAAAAAATGAAAAGAGAAAGCAGGAAGATGGGAAGTTGCTCTGCTGAAAGTTACGTCCAGGGAGAAGCAGAGGTATTAAAAATTATTTGAACGGGAAAGAGAAAGAAGAAAGCCTGGAAGAGGATGGTTACTAAAATCTGCTTCATTGAAGATGGTTTTACTTGAAAGTCACCTAATAATAAAAGGCCAATAGGCTTCCATGTCAAGAAGTCCCCTGTTATACATCCTGAACTGAAAGACACGTTCTACCTGCCAATACTTGGTGTAAAGAAGAATCTCTCATCTCCACTTTATACTTCGGGTGTTATTACCAAAAGTAGTGTCATCGAGGTGAATGATTGAGTTGGCTCTTGTGATGAAGGGAGGCAAGGTTATTTGGGGAAAATATGCCCAGTTACCAACAGTCTTGAAATGTTTAAATACTTGACGGGGAGTAACTCCTTGTAATTATTGAAGACTGCACAAATCAGGAAAACTCCTTTATTGTGATGTTTCTCAGTACTAACATACAAGTAATGTTTATGCAGTCATCAAGAGAACTCTTTATTTTGTTGTTAAAAACATTAAAATGTTTTAAACATTTAAAAAAAAGAAATGTGCCTTGGCTGGTGTGGTTCCGTGGTTGAGTACTGGCCTGTAAATAAAAGGGTGGCTGGTTCAATTCTCAGTCTAGAGCACATGCCTAGGTTGCAGGCCAGGTCCCCAGCAGGGGGCACGCAAGAAGCAACCACACATTGATGTTTCTCTCCCTCTCTTTCTCTCTCCCTTCCCCTCTCTAAAAAAAAAAAAAAAAAAAAAAATCTTTAAGAAAAAAAGAAATCCAATATCTACTGAATCACAAACTCTGGGGGTGGGATCTAGCAAGCTGTTTTAACAATCCCTGGTTGGGATATAGTAGAACCCACGTTTTAAGTTTGGAAACCATCATGTTGACACCTATGGAGCGCCCTCTAGTGTTACTGCCAACATTGCACTTGACAAATTAAAGGGCTTGGCCTAGATCCTAATGTAAAAATGAAAGAATATATTTTTTTGTTTTTTCAAAAGTATCTTCCCTTAACATTTCTTTGAAAGCTTTTTTACTATGCATAATTTTTACAAATTTTAGAAACTATTGTCTCCACAATTTTAAGCTTTGGTATTTTTTTGGACTTAAATTATGGAATAAACATTGTTCATGTAATTAAATGTATTTTGTAAACTTAATATTTAAAGGCTGCTTTATAGTTTTTAATTTCATTCTCCTTATTTTCCACAATTGTATTGTGGAAAGTTATCTTTTCAGAGAAAGGGTGAGGGAGTAGGTACTTGCCCACCATGTTATTTTTGTAAATACTTAACAACTATCTTCTCATGTTGCCAAAATGGCATAGAGAAACTTGGTAAAACTGTAGAACAGGCAATACTGGGTGTTTAAAGATGTTAACTTATTAGGATTTTGTATGTTTTCATTTCATGCCTCTTCCTTTTAGATTATGTACTTCACATCTCCTCAGTTTATTGGCTCTTAGCTGCTCAGTGTCTCATTCTCTGTCTAGTTGTTTTTGATTCACTTTTTCCATCAAATATTTTTAGAGTTGGACCTATCTTGAAGGCTTTAGAAGCAGGAATTTGAAGACTATAGTAGTTGAAGAAGATATTTTGGGACCGGTTAGCTTTTCCTTGCCTTTAATTTCACCATTCAGGTGCTTGTTTACTTGAGCTTAGTGGTGAATAGATGTTTTGTGGAGTCAGATAAACCACCTTTCCACTTACCAGCTTTGTGTTTTTGCCAAATAAATCCCTTTTAGCTTAGGTTTTATTGTCTAATAGTCTAACAGTATCTTATTTCTAGATGTGAACATTATATTATATATAAATTATATATATATTTTAATATATTTTATTGATTATGCTATTACAATTGTTCCATTTTCCCATCTTTATTCCCCTCCATCCCCCATCTCCCCCCATTCCCCACCCTTTAGTTTTTGTCCATGGGTCATACACATAAGTTCTTTGGCTTCTATATTTCCTATACTATTCTTAACCTCCCCCTGTCTGTTTTCTATCTACCATTTATGCTACTTTTTTCTCTGTACTTCCCCCCCTCCCCCTCCCACTCCCCTGTTGATATCCCTCCATATCTTATATAAATCCTTTTAACATTTCATATAGTAAAGGCTGGGTGATGATGAACTCCTTGAACTTGACCTTATCTGAGAAGCACTTTATCTGCCCTTCCATTCTAAATGAAAGTTTTGCTGGATAGAGTATTCTTGAGTGTAGGTCCTTGCTTTTCATGGTTTGAAATACTTCTCTCCAGCCCCTTCTTGCTTGGAAGGTTTCCTTTGGGAAATCCGCTGAGAGTCTTATGGGAATTCCTTTGTAGGTAACTGTCTCCTTTTCTCTCGCTGCTTCTAAGATTCTCTCCTTATTTTTAATCTTGGGTAATGTAATTATGATGTGCCTTGGTGTGTTCCTCTTTGGGTCCCACTTCTTTGGGACTCTCTGAGCTTCCTGGACTTCCTGGAAGTCTATTTCCTTTGCCAGATTGGGGAAATTCTCCTTCATTATCTGTTCAAATATAAGTTCAATTTCTTGGTGTTCCTCTTCTCCTTCTGGCAGCCCTATGATCCGGATGTTGGGTCGTTTACAGATGTCTCGGAGGTTCCTAAGCCTCTCCTCATTTTTTTGAATTCTTGTTTCTTCCTTCTGGTCAACACCGTTGGTTTGAGTCCCAGTTTCCTTCTTTCCCTGTTGGTTCCCTGCATATCTTCCCTCATTTTCTTTAGCATATCCTTCATTTGTTCATTTATTTGCATCCACTTTTCTTCCAATTTTGTGAGCATCCTGATTACCAGTGTTTTGAACTGTGCATCTGATATGTCCTCGTCTCTTAGCTGTAATTTTTCTGGACCTTTGTTCTGTTCTTTCATTTGGGGCATTTTTTTTTTCTTGGCGTGCCTGTTACTTTAAGGGGCGGAGCCTTAGGTGTTCACAGGTGCAGGGTAACCTATGTCGTTGGGTTCTGACTCTTCCTTTGGGGATGAGGCCTGGGAGGGAGCAATGGCACGTGCTCCATTTACCGCTGGCTCCCAATCACCCTCGCCCCAATAAGCTCTCCTGTTAGGGTGGGAGCCGCTCAGGTGCCTCAGACTCCTCGGGTGCTTTCAGCAGGTGGTCCGGGGCTTTATTCCCCTGCGATGGTGGGCTGTGATGGTGGGTCGCACGGTTTGCTCCGCTCCCTAGCTCCTTCTCCCAGACTATCTGTGCACACAAGAGGGACTGCCTTTTCCACCAGTCTTGGCCCTGCTGGTTCCCACTGGCCTCTCGCTGGCTGTGGGGTTCACTGATTGCTGGGGCTGCATTTTGGCCCGGTGTACCTGCGGAGAGTCTCCCCAGGCAAACTACCCTCTGGGTCAGCGTGCGCTTTTCTGCCCAGCTCTGCCCTGCTTACTGGTCTGGATGAACATCCTCTCCAACTTCTTGGGTGTCGGACTTGCACTCAGTTCGATTCTCTGTCCGTTCTGGTTGTTTGTTTTGCTATTGAACTTGTTGTTTATCCTCTCTGGTTGTGAGCTGTGGCACAGTGTGTCCACCTACGCCTCCATCTTGGCCAGAAGTCTATAAATTAAATTTTATAGATGCGAGCATTATATCTAAAGTGCTAGCATAGTGCCTGACATAATAAATCCTTAACAACTATTAGCTATTAGTATTAGAGGTAATATTCATGGTACTTCACTCTAGAGCCATCTTTGTTGCTGAGATTTATTTTAGACCTTAATTTTTGTGACTAATAATATTTAAATTGTTTATATTTTATGGTAATAAAAACCTGGCTCTTTTCTGACAGTTAAATTTATGCTTTAAAATGAAAAATTTTCAATCTTCATGGAAGAAATGTTTAAAAAAGTCATTCTCTCAAATTTCTACTTAATTTTTCTTTTTTAAAACTTAAATTCTGGCCCTGATCAGCAAGACTCAGTTGGTTGAGCATTGTCCCGCAAAGTGAAAGATCGCCAGTTGGATTCCCAGTCAGGGCACAGGCTGGGTTGCAGGCCTCATCCCTAGCTGGAACATATGCAGAGGCAACTGAGCAATGTTTCTCTCGCACACTGATGTTTCTCTTCCTATCTTTCTCCCTCCCTTCCCCTCTCTCTAAAGATAAATAAATAAAAATAACCCCCCCCCCCAATTCTGTCTTTCATAGGAAGTTATCTTTTGTAGAGTACTTGTGTTTTCACTGACTTTACAACATTACAGATCTCCCAGAAATTGCAGGGAAAAGTATATGTTAGTGCACTACTAGTTATAGACTCATTTAATATTTTTCTTGTAATCTTTGAATTTACTTAGTTCTTAAGCATCATACCTTAAAGTACTAACTGAGAAATAAAGGAAGCATGATTGGATTTTGCTTTTATTTTGTATAATTTTGGAGATTTTGTGCATATACCTATTGAATTCAGAAACCTATTTATCCTGAATTCCTCGTATACATGATTATATCAATACCAACTTGTTCTTTCCATGTGCTGAATGAGCAGTGTGCAACATTTTGGCCTACTCCATTTATTCACTTACTTAACCACTTATCCCCTGCATATTACATTGTTAGGCACCATGTTTGGTGTTCAGTGTATAAACATGAATAAGATATGATAGAGTTTATTCTTTTGTGGAGATATATTTATAAACAAGGAATTTTGATGCAATGTGCTGAGTAGTATAATGGAGGTATGTAGAAAGTGTTATAAAAGCATGTTTGTGGCACATTTAACTTAGGTAGCAAGCAAGGAGGACTGACTGATAGTCATGTAGGAGGCCAGGCAGTTAGGTAAGGCTTGTCAAAGAAAGCAGTGCTTGAGCTGGGCCTTGAAGAAAGGAAAATAGTTCAGCAGGTCCAGACTGGTGGGTCTGAGGAAACGGGGAGGGATGTAAAAGGAGCACCATTTTGTCATTTGTAAATGATACAGGAATCAACTGAGAAATGTAAAACTAAGGAGAATTTTGCAAGATTTCCAGATATGAGATCAACTTAAAAAAATTAAGAGCATTTCTTTGCATTCATTGTAACCAACTAGAAAATACTATAAAAATCCATTCACAATATGACCACATTTGTAAGGTGTTTAGGAACATACAAAATCTCTACGGCAAAAACCTTGAAACCCTAAGACAAGTTTAGCTGAACAAATGGAGGGATATTCCATAGCAAGTAGGACAACTCAATAAATATGTCAGTCATCCCTTAATTAATGTATAAATTACAGTTCCAATTAAGGTTACAGTTGGAATTTTTGAGGAGTGTGAGAAACTTACTCTAAAATTTATATGGAATAAAAAAGGTACAAGAATAGCTAATTCAGCCTTAAAAAAGAAAAACACAAGGTAGGGATTTATCATACTAGATATTAAGATGTATTAAAAAGCCTTCATATTACACATAAACCAGTTAAACAGCTGAGAGGTTTTGGAGACAGGCCATGTACTAGTATATAGCTGATCCTCGTTATTCACAGATTCTATATTTGCAAATTCACCTACTTGCTGAAATTTGCAAACCCATAATCGATATTCACAGTGCTTTCGCAGTCATTTACCAACATGCGCAAAATGGAGAAATGTTTGAGTCGCCTGATGAGCAGGAGCGTATTTCCAGCTACCCAAGGTGATGCTCTATCTTCTTGTTTCAGCTCTCACACTGTTAATGAATCGTTTTCACAGTCTGTTTAGAGCCATGTTTTCTGCGGTGTTGTGTTTTGTGATGGTGATTTCACTGTTTAAAATGGCACCCGCACATGGTACTGGAGTGCTCTCTAATGTCCCTTAGGCACAAGGAGGGACATTAGTTTTGTTTAGACATGAGTTATGAATAACTTTTGTTCAGACATGAGTTATAATGCTGTTGGCTGAGAGTTCAATGTTTGTAATTAACATTAATGTTAAGTAAGGCGTTTTTAAACAGAAACACAGGTAACACAATGTGAAGTATTGATTATAGTAGAAAAATTATTACTACAGATTCACAGGAACTGTATTTCTCCAAGGAACAATGGTTCAATATTCACTAATTCAGTGTTTGTGGCAACTTTATAGCAAAATTAATGAGAATTGACTGTATATGTATATCAGTCAGAATTTAGTCAGGAAATCAGTAACCATACTAGGAGGTTGAATAAAAATGATTGACTTTGGGGAACTGGCTAACTTGGTGTTGGAGGGTTGAAAAACTGATGAAGCCATACCTGTCACCCATGGGAGAACACAGGGAAGAAGTTGGGATTATTGGAACGATCAAGCGTGGAGCAGGGTCCTGGTTGGGTCTGGGACTAAGCCATCTGTGGAGAGACTACTGCTAGGATGACAGGGACACAGAGGTCATTTCTGGGAGTGTAAAGGAATGACCCCGGACAGCTGCTGCTGATGGAACGGAGAACCACTGCTGGGTTGAGCTGTATAAATAACAAGAAGATAGAGGGAAGCAAATTTTATCTACTCTCTTGTCTTCCAGTGTGCTTGGGAGAAACCGACAGTAAGCCAGCTGACAAAGGAGAGCAGTTTGTTGATTCAATCCAATATCACAAAGCAAAGCACAGGAGCAGTAGATTTGGAGCCGAGACAATAGTTTTAATGTAAAACACAATATGAGATCTTAATATATAATAAAGATAGCACTACCAACTTTCACATGTGTTCGTAGAAAGACATGCGTAGCAGAGTGATTAAGAACAAGCTCTGCAAAGCTATCGTTTAGAATGGAAGGGCAGATAAAGTGCTTCCCAGATAAGGAAAAGTCGAAGGAGTTCATCATCACCAAGCCCTTATTATATGAAATGTTACAGACACGTATCTAAGAACTAGAAGATAAAAAACTATGAACAGTAAAATGACAATAAACTCACAACTATGTACAACTGAACCTAAAAAAAAATAAAAACTAGACAAACAACTAGAACAGAAACAGAATCACAGAAATGGAGATCACATGGACGCATATCAGTGGGGAGGGGAATGGGGAGAATGGGGAGAAAAGGTACAGGGAATAAGAAACATAATTGATAGGCACAAAATAGACAGGGGGAGGTTAAGAATAATATGGGAAATGGAGAAGCCAGAGAACTTACATGTATGGCCCATGGACATGAACGAAGGGGGGAGATGCTGGAGGGTGGGAGGGTACAGGGAGGAGGAGGATAAAGGGGAGAGAAAATGGGACAACTGTGGTGGCATAATCAATAAAACCTACTTAAAAAAAAAGAACACAGTCTCTGGGATGAGACAATTTAGATTTGAATTTTTGCTATACTACTCTGTGTGTGAACTTGGGCACATTATGGAAATCTCTCTGTAGCACCACATGAAGGAAAGATATTCACCTCCCAGGAATACCTACATTGGACTATTATAGGAGCAAGAAATAGACTTACTTTCTTAAGCACTGAAATTTTGGGTTTGTTTGTTACAGTAAATAACATTATCCTAAGTATTACTGCAAGAGTGTTGCAGTGATTTTTACAGTAGGTGAGTCAAAGGCAAGCTGGTTGTCTATCACTGTAAGAAGATAGGTTAAATATGGTGGATGGACAGCATGGAGATTTATACAGTAATTAGAAGTGAAAACACACGAACATGAAAGAATTGTAAGTTTTGATGCTGAGGGAAAAAATGAAACAGAATGAGATATGGAACACTAATCCTAATTATCTGACTCAAAACCGTATGGACGTAAAACAGTTCACACTTTTCCCAGAACAAATACAAACACAAAAGTACACTTTGGGTATATTAGAATACTTGCCTTTTGAGGATGTGAGGAAAGAGGGGGCTCGAGCTATAAAAGAATGAAATAACAAGAGAGGGCGTTGCACAGATCACTATGATAATTGCCATAAATTGAGGGGAATACGATTTACTCAACCTTCTTTTACCGGAGAGTAAAAAAAGAAGGATCAAGAGCAAATGTGTAATAGTAACACAAAAGAGAATAAATTGGGGTGAACGTAATGATAAAAGCAGAGCATAAATAGGAAGAAAATTCTAAAGCTCTACTGAGGTGAAGAAAAGATGACTTGAGTAAATGGAAGGACAATGCTTGTTCTTGTCCTTGTAAAGTTTATTTTTTTCTAAATTGGTCCATTTATTTAATGCAATCTTGACATATTAATAGGATTTTTTTTTGGAAGCTGGACAAGCTGATTCTAAAGTTCATGTGAAAAACAGATAGTACGAATAGCTGATAAAGTTGTGAAAAAGAAGCATAATAATGGGCCACCAGTTCTAATGTTCAAATGGAGGTGTAAAAGTAGGTTGTGTAGAGATATAGTAGTTGAAAAAGTTTAGTATTGGCTTATGAATTGACAGACTAGAAACCACCCAAATAGATCTCTCTATCTAGTGTGTAGGAAATGAGTGTACCATTACATTCATTTAAAATTAGTGAGGAGAAGAAAATCCCCCAAAATAACGTTGGGATACCTCACTATCCATTTGGAGAAAGAAAAATGGGTTCTACCTCATTTTGTTCATCTGAATCAATTGCAAATGAATCAAATTAAAACATCCAAAACTAGAAGCACTAGAAAGATATGAGAACATTGAAAAATTAGAATTATGAGATGATTAGATCACATTGTCATCATTATCATCCTGTTCATCATCTTGGGGTATGGCTTGTTATTTCAATAAGGTACAAAACCCAGATCCAATAGGGGCAAGGATTTGTATTTTGGATTGCAGAAAAATTATAAATTTCTGCTTAGTAAGAAATACCCTAAGCAAAACCAAAGAATGGGTGATAGATTGGCAGGAAAAGATGGAAAACATCTGTATAAGATGAACTAATTTCTTTAATATATAAAGGGCTTTACAGTTAAATACGAAAGTAGCCAGTGCAAACTGAAAGGGAACAAAAGGCTTTTTCTGGGAAATGATATACATACGGCTTGCGTACAAATGAAATGATCCTACTACTACTCATGATTGAAGAAACATGAATTTTACTTTTAAAAAGACCACTTTTCGCCCATCAGATTGGCAGAAATAAAAAGGTTTGATAATGCAGAAATTTGGTTAGGGTGGGGGAAAATGGACAGTCTTATGGATTGGTTGGAGGGTATTTGGGGGAAGTTCATGGGAAAAAGGAGCATAGTTTGTGTAGGAACTGGCAAATGCCCCCCTATGTGTCTGTATGCTTTTCCCATCGAAATATAACCATTCAGAGAAGCGAAGGTGTCTTGTTCTTGGTATATTTGTGCGCTACATTAGGCATTGGTGTTTGGAAAGATAGTAAAGAGCTTTGAATGCCAAACTGAAGAGTTTATATTTTATTCTGGGGGTTCCCTGAAGACTTTGTATGCAAAGTAATGAAATAATCAGATTGTTTTTTAGAAAGAATCTGTGATGGTAACATGGAGAATGGATTCATAGGGTTATGGTGTGGTGGAGGTTGTAATACTGAGAATGCTAACAGTTGAAAAATCACTTCAGACAGCTATTGCAATAGCTCACGTGACCATGGATAAGATTCTGATTTGGGACAATGGGAATGGGGAGAGACTATTAAAAAATCATTAGGATTTGATGATTGATTGGTAGGAGGAGAAAGGAAATAGTTAGACATGACTCTTTCCCTCATGTAAAAAGGAATTGGGGGTTGTTTCAGGGTGTTTCTAAAATTAATTCTACTCACTTCAGAATTTCTAAAAATAATTCTACTTACTGTTGCATAAGGTACACCTTATTTATCTATAATAAGACCTAAACACCTCAAGATTTTTGGGAATTAGTAGTGGCATAAGGCAGGATTGAACCTTCTTGAACCTTTTGAATTTTTTACAGCCAATTTCTAACATTGGTTTTGGAGCAAGCTCTTCTCTTCGCTTTGTCTGTCTGTCTCTCATATCTCCTTTTCCATCTCTATTTTTTCACCTTGATGATCTTGGCTCTATTACAGTATTAATCAAGACCGTTTGCTGTTTTGGCTTTAGTCAGGGGCCCCTGATGTGTGACAAATGATAACACTGGGAGAAATGAAAGTCCCTATCCTTAGAGCACCTTAAACAGGCAGATCTTACCATATAAAAACAAATGTGATAAGTCAGTATTTCTATTAGGTGAGTATATAGTTAAATGACTACACAGAGACTGTAAATCCATCATTTAATCAGATAATGTGTGCCCTGGTGTAATAAAAAGTTGAAAATAAAAAGAGTACAAATGATCAAATTTTATAAAAAATAGAATATGCCTAATATGTATTATTCATTTTGCCATGAATAATGCACACCCACATTTTTGGCCCAAACTTTCAGGGAAAAGATCTTTTGTTTTAATTTTTTAATTCAATTTTTTATTATATTTAGAAACAAAACCTATTATTGTATTCCCGGGTATTATTTTGCATACAGATATCATTATTGCTTTCTAGAGTTATACTTTTAATGCATAAGCATAAATAAAAGAATTAAAAACATTTATATAGCTATGGAATTAGTACTGTGCGTGTATAATGTGTACCCGTATTTTCCCTTAAAAAATTTGGACAAAAAGTGCGCATTATACACAGCAAAATATGGTACCTCTTTATGTTTATGGAATACTTACCTGAGCACTGGCAAACTGAAATAGAACATGTATTTAGAAACTTTTCCAAACCTCACTATTAAAAAGATTTTCTAGCCCCGCTGGGTTTCTCAGTTGGTTAGAGCGATGTCCTCTGCAACAAACGGCTGCAAGTTCGATCCCCAGTCACGGCACACACCCGGCCTGCCATCCCTGCTCAGGGCGCGTCTGGAAGGCAACTGATTGGATACTTCTCTCTTTCTATCTCTCTTTCTGAAATCAATACACATATCCTTGGTGTAGATAAAAAAAAAAGATCTTTGTAGGTGTTTTATAAAGGATAAGGGATGGCATAAAACAACTTTGAGGACGTTTAGGCATTATTTCTTTTAGATAACGTATCTAGAAGTTTTAGTGCTTCTACTACTTAATGGTGGGTATTTGTTGGGATTTCTTCCCAGTTAGTAAAGTAATAAAGACAAAATATCAGTACAGTCTCAAAACTACATCTCTAAGCCTCTTTATCCTTGGCAGTTTCTTTTTGGGATATCATTCTTCTTTTATTTCCCCTCCTTGGAATTATTCCCTGCTGAGAATTATTTGTGTATTTGATTGCCTTTAGGTTATTTGTAAAAATTCAAAGAGAGCGAGGTTGGGTAGTAGAAACTCGTGCTTTGCTTCATTTTCTTTAGAAAAAGAAGAACAAAAACTAGAGCTGTCCTAGTCTTACTTGAAAACAATCCTCTAATAACCCCTTCTATCAATTTCCTTGTCTGTCTTTTTCTTTGAACATTTCCCAAACTAGTGAGTAGCCTGAGACTCTGCGAAATTCTGCTCAATATAAACCCCAGTGTTGAATTTTACTAGTTTGGTTCTTAGTGTTTGTATTAGTTTTTGAGGAAAAGTATTGATATTGTGTGTGAACAAGAAGAAACTGTTGAGGTTGTCAATAAAAGTTTTAAGTTCTTTAAATTCATAGTTAGCAATCAGAATTAGAAAGGGTCTAGTTGTTAATCTAATGAGATTTTACTTATTTTTGAATCAGTGGTATTAATTAGGTTCTTTTAGAAGTACCTTAAAATCTCTAATATCTAGTTACTGTGGCATGATTTCTGAGACATAAATTCCTGATTTACACATGGTGTTAATATATCTATATCTGATAATATGAATTCTAATAATAAAACATTAAACTCTCCTGCTTATTTTATTGAGAGGAGCAGCACAAGCAAACAGGACCATTCCCATTCAGGTGCCATATAGTAAAGGTTCTGTCTATCCAGCTGTCTAGCTGCAGTCCATGAAGATAGCTACTTTAAAGAATATATGAAAAGTGTTTTCATAACTCAGGACTTAAACACCTGCATGGATTATTTGAGAAGAACTAAATCTGCATTATGTAAATAATGCCTACCCCACACTCTTTCACCTGTGTAGAAACTAATGTTTACAATCCACAGCTTCAGTCAGATCCAGTACTCAAGCAAATCTACCACGGAGATGGACTGTGGAATCTTAGTCCCATGTCTGGTGTGCCTGGTTGAGGCCTGGGTACATTTTTGTGCATTGAATCACAGCCTTTGTTCTAACTCTCTGCCATGTTTGCTGAGTCTATGTGACCGGGTTTCTGCCCAGTGCGCTTGGCTTGGGCACTAAGTTCCTGTTTAATGCTTACCAGTTTCCAGATAAACAACCTGAAAAGGGGTGTCACCACCACTTAACACAGTGACACCACTGGGAGGAGACTCCTGCTGTAGTGCCCCCCACTCACTAGATTGTTGGTTCTTGAACATTGTGACTCATCCTAATTAAATACAACTTTGCTATATCCTCCTAACCCCTAAGCCACTTTGATTGGATAGCTACCCACGTCTCTTTGGGGTTCAGTCCTATCATCTGGTCAGTGGCTCTAGCCTTATTCTTGCTTGGCTCCTTATTCTTTTTTTTTTTTTTAAATATTTTTTATTTTTATTTATTTTTAGAGAGAGGGGTAGGGAGGGAGACAGAGAGGGAGAGACACAGCAATGTATGGTTGCCTCTCACATGGCCCTCACGGGGACCTGGCCTGCAACCCAGGCATGTGCCCTGACTGGGAATCGAACCGGGACCCTTTGGTTCCCAGCCCGCACTCAATCCACTGAGCTACACCAGCCAGGGCGGCTCCTTATTCTTGCTTGGTCCTTTCTCTTTTTTGTGCCTGCTTCTTGCTGAAATTGAGGTGGAGCCTGCCTGAAATGCAATATAACTTGATACCATGTACTAGTAGTTAATATGATTAAAAATAGCTGCCACTTATCGAAGACTTAAATATCTGAGCCTCAACACCTGTTTTATAAAATAAGGTCACATATTCTTTTAAATATCCAGATTCTGATAGATCAAGTCTCCAGGTCTGAGTGCCAGAAATCAGCCCCTTAAAGTATTTCTTGGCTGTTTCTGAGTTGTACCAGAGTGCTCTCACTTACACTGAGGAAGAGGTCTGTCATGTTTTCCTTTTTTAGAAGCCTTGTCCGGCTGCTGCACTGCTGCGGTTGCTCCTGTTCTCCAGGCCCGTATGGCATGCAGCTTGGGAAAACAGGCCCTTTCTTTAACTTTCCACTGCATAGCATTTGAACCAGAGTTTACAGCAAGAGGCAGAGGAAAGAAATGACAACACATATAATAATTACAATAGTAACTGTGGCTATGCTCAGTATCCTGGTCTAAGTTCTGGGTCATTTTCAATGTATCATTTGAAAGTGTTCCTCTGATTTGTTCCCATCGACCATTATTATGAACTTGCCACGTTTTCTCCCCACTGTGGGATACCCTCTGGCTTGTCTCTCCTACCTGAGTCTAGGCTCTCAAACCATGGCACTTCAGAGTGTAAAGGGACTTTCCCCGCTTTCAGCTAAAAACTTGGCTTTGCAGTTCTCATTTCTGTCCTAGCATCAACTTCTTCCAAGATTAAATGACACAGGAATAGCCATTCTTTTTAGGAGGAGCCTCACTCACTCACCTGAAGGATATGGTCTGGTTCTTTGGGTGCTGCCTGTCCTCTGGGCAATAATCATAGTTGTCTTTAATATATTTCCTAGAAATCTGAGTTATTCTTTTAAAAATGTGTTTGGTACTGCAGTAGTCCATTCCAGATTGTGCTATGTATGCCATTTCCATTAGGGCTCTTTACAGAGTTTACCTTCCTCCCTCCTTTCCTCTGGCTCTCCCTCCATTCCTGATTTCTTGTCCTTCCTCTCTCTCTCCTTCCCTTTCTCTTCCTTCCTGTCTTCCTTTACTTTTTTCATCAGTCTGTCTATCAGATCTATCTATCTATCATCTATCATAGATATCTATCATCTATCTATCTATCTACCTGTCATCTATTATATATGTATCTATAATCTATCTATCTACCTACCTACCTGCCTATCATAGATATCTATCATTTATCCATCTTCTTCATTTCAGCCTTGGGACTCTCATAAACATGCAATATTTTATAGCATGCCCCCTCCCTTCGTCCTTGTCCTGAGGGCAAGCAGTTTTGGTTGTCACGGTTGTGGGGCACATTTAGCACTTCGTAAAAGAAGCTTAGAGGTTTTGCAATGTGTTGCACTCGCCTCTAAAATGAATTGTCCCACATCCTTTGCAGCTTTCACATATCCCACTGTACATTCATGTAGGTCCTGCTTCTAATTTTCTAAGCCTAGAACCTAACTCTGGTTTTACTTATAAGCATGAGCTATTATTTTTTGCACTGTTTTCACATGCACTGAATTTTTCAGGAGTGCATCCGCTTCGGTTTATCAAGGGAAGATTGTTCTTGTTTTGTTCTGTGTTATATCAAGAGTTGTTTGCCATTTCAGAAAAATCACATTACTATTGCAATGCTGCTTGTTGTATTTGAATTGCCAATATAATATATTCTTATCAATCTATATTTGTAGCTGTCACATTTACAGTGATTCTGTGCATAAGGGGAAAAGTGACTCTTTTATTATGTGCTCAAGTGTAAGAGTGCCTGAGCATTTGTGTAATGAAATGCAAATATATAATCTATGTAAATGCATATACTTGTATATAAATAACATTTACATATACATAAAAATATTTTAAAGCCTTAGTATATATAGTTAATATGTGGTTAGTAACTATGAATTTTATTTCAAAAAGTTAAAAAAAGGACATTTGAAAATAGTTATTTTATAAAGGGTATATAAGTTCTGATGGGTTTGAGAACTATGCAGATTTATGCAGGGGAAAGATGATTCTCTTTAAGAAGAAATGACATATATACCTCACTGAACTTCTCTGTGAAACAACAACAATCATTTCCTTCATCACATTTTAGGTGAGATTTGCTTTACATCCATACAACTAGAAAATCTACTGTATTTGTTTTTCTTTTTTTTGGAACAAAGAGACAATTTGTTTCAAAGGTAAAATTAACTTGGTACTCTTAGGAGGCCCAAAACGATTCTACTGTTTGAATGATATCAGTACCACTGTAACTCTTGTTGATTGCCTAGTCTAAGATGCTACATTGCTCTTTGTTTACATCATTTACGACTAGCTTTTGAAGTTAGAATCAGAAAGACAAGACAATTTAACATGTTAAAAGCCATATCAAGTAAAAATTATGTTAATTCTTTAGAACTAACATATCTTTTATTTAACAATTGGAACTAAAAAGTCAGTTTCAATGACAGTAAATGTCAATTTCAATACAAGACTCTCTGTTTTAATATATTCAAGGGACTAATAGGATGGTTAATTAATAAAAGAAATGTCACCCTGAAGGTCTGTGCTGAGAATTTTCATTAACGCATTGAAAAAGAAGTAACAAAGTAATCAATGAGCTAAAGCAGATGTGATTGACTGTAATTACTGTGCTTGTTAAGGTTATTGACTAATGGCAAGATGGGCTGTCAAAGTTGAGGCAGCATGAGAAAATTAAATGAGAAAAATTAATGAGGAAAACATTCATTTTAGCCCTTTGTTATCACCCAGGCAAGAAAGCTACTGTGTCAATTTCAGTAGTTCTGAAATAGTTCAATTGAGATTTTTAATTTTAGCACTAAATATACCCTGACTAAGATTTAAATGCTGTATTTGGGTTTACACAAAGTGAAATAGAGGAGGAGGGAGAAATTAGGTGGCACATACAACATATAAAGACAACAAACAAGACATAACTCTACTTCGTACCAGGGTAGTAGCTTTGAAGATGGAGAGAGGCAAGGGATTTGAAAGATATTAGAAAAATAAAATTAATGGAACGTTATTCTCTTATGATGCTGACATCTTTCCCTTCTGCATCAAGGTAACTCCCCCCAGGAAAATTTCCTGGGTTACCCCTTGCTCTCCTCCCCCCTTTGAACTCTGTAGCTATTGAGCTTTACCTGCTGCTATCGTTAATTTGCATATGCCATGCTATTTTGGACCCTGCCACTGCCACTAGCTTTCATTGCAGTGGTGAAGACAGAATAAGTAAACAAATAAATAAATATGCAAGGTTGTGATAAGTGACTGGGGGCAGTTGAGATAAGGTGGTCAGGTAATACCTCTCTAAGAAGATGGATGATTATACCATGGATGAGAGTGAACCAGACATTTAACTATTGGGAGAAAATGATTTCAGGCAGGGGAACAGCAAGTGCAATGGTCCTAAGGAACTAAGCTTGGGTATTTTATGAACAGAAAGTGTAGTCCAAGTCAGTGAACTAGGGAGAAGAGTGCTGTGAGTCAAGGTTGTAGAGGTTGACAGAAGCCAGATCATGCAGTGCCTTGTAAATTTGGTAAAGAATTTGGATTTTCTGCTATGAGTAATTGGAAGCCATTTGGTGATTTTAAGCAGTGGGATAACATGAGCAAAGCTATATTCTGAAAGATTACTTAGATGCTATGCAGAGAATGCATTGCAAATACCTCAGAATAGTTGGGGCAGGGAAGGTACAGCCAAATGGATATATTAAAGATAACTTTTGGAAGTAGGATTAATGGAAATTCTTGATGATTGTAAGGAAAAAGAATGAATGAAGGATGACTCCTAGGTTTGGCTTAAGCCATTAGGCAGTGGCACCAATAACTAGAATACGAATGACAGAGAGAAGTAGGGTTAAGAGGCAAAAGCAAGAACTCTATTCTGGGGGACAAATTAAGTGTGAAATGTATATTAGCTATGCAAGTGGAGGGGACAGTTGGACGTATTCCTTTGGGGCTCCTGAGAGGGATCTGGATTGGGGATACAAATCTGGGAATCATTAGCATCTGGATGTGTGACTGGTTTATTGGGTGAACTAGTTTGCTCTCTCCAGTCCCTGCATTTCACCTGTTCTGTTGCCTTTCCTTATCTCATTCCTTAATGACGCACTGGGGGGCTCCATAATTTACCTGCCAGTTCCAGTGCTCTGAAGGCTGCTTAGTCCATTTTAAAATTTCCGTCTTATTCCAGTTTAAGTTTTTTCAACCTTTGTCTTTCCTCCAGCACTGACCAGATGTCCTCTCTGAGGACTTGGAAATTGAAGGGGACAAGATTGACTTTTTTTTTTTTTTTACTACTTCTTCTCTAATATCTTTGAGAAGAGAGAATTAGTTGGCCTTTTTCCCTTAATTTTTCAAGTCTCCAAACTTTTGCACTAATGTTGGGGCTAGAAGAGGGAATGGAAGAGGAAGAGTATGCAGCTCTTTTCCTAACTTCTTCTTAGTAAGCCCTAAGTGAGGTGTCTGGCCTCAAACACTGGAAATTCCTTAGTGTGCACGGTACACAGATGGCTTCATTTTATTTCATTTTGAGCCTTAGTTGCCAATTCTGAGCAACAGTTCAAGTCCCACTCCACATTTCATTATAGATCTCATGTAAAGCCGTAGGATTGGATGAGCTATCCCCTGAGGCAAGTGTATGGACTTGGCCATATGAAGGTTGTTGGTAGACTGAAAACTGTCCTAGGGCAGTAAAGAGGACGCGAGTTCCATGGAGCGGGTTGTGGAATGAATGGGAGGTGAAAGAGTAGGGTTGATAAACAACTCATTTGGGAAGCCTTAGTGATGAAGACAGCAGAGAGCGGGGAGGGGCATATGGAGAGAACTATAGGGTGAAGCTAATGCTTTTGTTTGATATTTTCAAGTTAGAATTTGCCTGGCATATTTTTATGCTGATCACTAGAGAAGGGGTGGTAATGTAGTATGGGAGGTGATAATCAAGGAGCAGAGTCCTTGAGAAGGTGGGAGAAGGAGGCATCCAGAGCAGAAGAGGAGAGATTAGCCTTTGGGAGGAGCAGGGTACTGCTTGCATTGTAATGGGAGGGAAGGCACAGAGGATGGGGCTTGGTGCTGGTGCTTTTGTAGCTTTGATGATGAGAAGACAAGGGACATCTCCCCAAGTGGCTTCTGTTTTTCTCAGTGACAAAGGAGAGTTGGTTAGTAGCTAATAACAGGTTGGTTGAGAATGGAGACTAGGAAACATCTTTTTGCTATGGTACATAAAATCTTTGAAACAGGAGCAGATTCATTTAGATTTCACCTGAAACACCCACTGGAGTGCTAGAACTACTTATCACATATTTTTGGAATAAAATAGTTTCAATTATCACAAACAGAAATTATCCTTAGCTTTAAACCTTATCTTAAATAGTATGATAGCTGTTCAGAAAATTATGTATTTTTTTAAAGCCCCAACCTAAAATTGCCAGTCCTTTGAGGTATCATGTATAGAACAAAATGGACTTAGGATTCACACAAAAGCTACGTTCATTCTTTAATGTATCTTAGTGAAAAGAAGAAACTGTATTTCATTCTGATCATTGCACCTTGGAGGACTTATTTTCCAAGAGGGGATGCTGATTGGGGTAGAAATGTCTTCTTGGTGGTGACCACCCTTCTTGTCCTCTAGCCGGCTCCTAACACAGCCTCTGCATCAAGGGTCTTCTTAGTACATGTGGGCGAGGGACTCTCTGAGGCCAGCCCTGGTACCCAGAGCCGAAGACACACTTTTGATTACCTTGGGAGAATTGCTACAACAGCCCTGATTTATTCTCTCTCTTTTCTCTTTTTCTCCCAACTCTTCTGTTGGTAACTTTTGTTTGCCTGTAAAAGGAATACGAGCCAAAATTTTAAAGTTTGGAAAGTATAAAGAAAAGAAACAAGTAAATAGGGAAGGAGAATAAATACTGAACAAGACTGGGCAGGGTGACAAGAAGAAAATTAAAATTTGGATGGGGGCCAGAGTGCAAAATGCAGTGGCTGTGTAGTTTACAGGAACTATTTAGTGTTCAGCATGCTTCAGTGATCACCCAGAGAAAGCCAGATTTTTTCTGGTTTTGTTTGCTACCCTATAGTTAGCTATGGGAGCTTGACATAGGTGATCTGTGTTTTCTGTCAGCAAACGATGTAAGTACGGAGGCCTCGGCTCATCAAATCTGACGTGATTTGAATTGCTAGGAGGAGGACCTCTTGTGGCTACAGTGGGAAATACTTCAGATAAAAATATCTCAGAGGCTGCAGACATTTTTATAAAGGAATTAAAAGAACTCCATAGAGCAATTTAAAATTATATTTCAGATATTTATAACATTTAGTTGTTTTGATAACATGAAGTATCATACTTGCATCTATGTGCTTCTCTTAGGAGTTCAGTGTAATTTGAAGCACTTCAGATTTTATCCATTTAATTCACTTATCTCCTGAAAAGCAGATAGAATAGGGGTCTTCATCTCCATTTTGCAGATGGAAAGGAAAGGAAAGGTACTGATTTTACAGCGGTGGCAGGCTGGCTCGTAATAGAATTTGGATATCTTGGGCTCAATTCAACTGTCTGGATTTGGAAAACATTCATTATTAGAGCTCTAAAACAAAAACTTCTATTTTGCAAGTGTCAAGCGAATTCTTTATTCAAGAAAAGATGGATTGAGAGACATAAAACTTACTCTTTGTGTTCACTGTGAAAAGAGGCTATTCCTAGATTCTCTAGGGGAAAAGCTGCTTTAAAAAATTCTGGGAGGACACTATGTTAGCAACTAAGAATCTTTAGATAAATGTAATGCCAATTAAGCACATCTTAAAGGAACCTACATAAAAATACAGTAATTTTCCTAGTTTCCCTACAAATCATAAAAAATGAAACTCCTTTAATTGTTGATTCTGACAGTCCCCAGATCCTCCCTTTCCTCTTGGCTTCCTAATATTTGTTGTAAAATTGCCTGTGGAGCTAATAAATGAATGCCTTCTTTTTGTTTTGAATTCAGCCTTTTAAGAACAGAAATGCCAAAACTGAAATGAGTAGCTCCATTTTAGGAGCAATTACCACCTATTGTTTAAAAAACTATTGGAAGAGGGTCATGAAAATGATAATAACGTCTAAGGAAATCCAGTCCAAGTTCAAGTGGGGTGTCAAAGAATTGACGAAATGTTAAAGCGTAAGGCAGGGATATACCAGGCTGTCCCAGCAAGTGTTAAGATGTTCAGGGAGAGGGTATTAAAAAAAAGGGGGAAGAGAAAATATGAAAAAGAATAATCATAGAAGAAAGACATTTTATTGAAGAAAATTGTTTTATTGGTAACTTTAGTAACCTGTGCAGTTTTTGGTAAATTTTCACTTTACATACTTTCCTGATAGTTATGTGGTTCTACGTAAATTCTAAAAGCAGGGAGTGTAATATCTGGGGCAAGGGTACGAGGCAGGTGAGATTTCAGAGGAGAACCACATCAGATGTGACACATTATCATGGTACTGAAGATGCTGAATTTTACATAATTGATCTTCTGATGGTAGATTTCTGTGACTTTTGTTATCGCTGCTTTATTTTTTTTTTTATTTTCAATAATTTCAGCCTTCAGCTTTAATTAGATGTAAAGGGTTCTTAGTTTAGAAAGGGACTCGAGAAATGCAAATCTAACTTATTCAAAGCTTCCTGACAGCTATGTTTGTAGATCTCTAGGCAAAGTATGTGTCTGGCCTTTTTCAACAAAGTATTTTCAGTAACAAGTTGTCAGTGAGGTCAGTGGCTAGTGGTTCAGGATTAGATACCACCCACCCCGGCGTGTTCCTCCCCTTTCTTTCTTGTCCTGGGTGAATGTCGCGCAGCTGAAGTGACTGCGCCACTGTCACTGCCTCTCAGCTTGTTGCTCTGTAACTCTGTGACTAACCAAGAAGTCTCCCCCCACCAAAAAAAAAAAGCTCTTTTTGGATAATTTCCTACAAGAGCTGAATTTTAAACACATAGACTTTCTAGGAAGCAACAGAAAGGTAAGTGTCAAGTTTGTGCAGAGAAGAGCTGGACTTTAGTGCATTCTTTTTTCTGCGTTGAGTTGCTCTGTGTTAGTTATACATCGTGGGTTTAAAATGTGAGATTTCTTTCTGAATTAAAGAACACATTATTATATAAAGTGGGAATGTTTTGAATAGTTGTGATGAGAAATGTAGATTTTCACGCTAATTTTGAAGTTATAAATAACTTTCAAACTAGTGCCAGGGGCAGCTAGTAGCCAATGTCGTGCTTTGCATGCAGAGAGTTTCTGGCTATAAAAAGCTGATTGCGATACCGTGCAGGCAAAGATAAGATATGGCCCGGATGCTTCTGCTTTGGCATGGAGCCGGGGCAAAAGAAGGCAGGACAGAAAATGTTTGAAGGGATTTTTACTTTCAACCAAAAAAGCTTATTCACAATAATTGGAAGCTTTTCCAAATGACAGAGTGGCAAAAGTATTAATTTTTCAATTTAATGTTTATCTTCTATATTTGTTTTATAACAGGCAGCAATATTAGGAGGTTGAGGAATCTCTCAGAACTGTTTTGACCACCATTTATCATCAAATAAAAAATCACAGGATATGGAATGAATATGGGCTGTGAAATATAATCAATAATGTGAAGAGAAGGTCACTATTCTATGGGGTCTGAGTGACTGAGCAGTTGGTCTCGGTTACACAGAGGACAAAACAAGAAGGAGAGGGTTCAAATGGAAATAAGAAGAAATTTAGGTTAGGCGTCAGGAAGTTTGTTGACTGGAGAGGTTCTGAGTCACTGATACTCACCACTAGGAAAGACTGTTGTAATGTCTCTGAAGCTATGTGAGATCTAGTCAACGATTCTCAGAACGCACAAGTGGGAAAAATAGTATTTCAAATTAGCCTTGGTTCTGGGTAGTGGCTAGCTTCTTTAGGCAGACTGGAAGGTCAATCTGTTGAAAATAATTTGGAGACATGAGTTATCAGCAGTCTAATTTGAATGGCATATTTGGATGTGCTATTAAACTTTCATCACCCACTATAAATAAGTTAACTCATAGTAGCACAGGATAAATTTGTTAAATGAGAAACCCAAAATACAGAGTATAGAAATGGCTATTTTGATTTGTTACTTCCTACACATAGTCTGTCTTCCTTCTTGAGTAAAATATTGGAATTTTTATAGTAAAACTTATTTTTGTTTCTTTATAATAGTAATATGTATAATATTTATAGTATAATTTTGGAAGCACAGAAAAAAATATCTGTAACCTTATTGCTGTTACCTTATTCCTCCTAGGCTTTTTTCTCTGCATGGCTTTAAAATGAATTGTAATAGTATTGTAGATAAAATTTGATACCATGCTTTTTCAGTTAGCCTTATACCAAAACATTTTTCAAATAATACCTATTCTACATAGATGTTATTTTAAATTGTTGTGTAACATTCTTCCAAGTAAATGGATTTAATTTTATTAATCATTGTTGAACACCTAAGTGCTATGGTAAATATCATAGTGTGTGTGTGTCTGTATTTATGTCAAAAATTATTTCTTTAAGCTCTATTCTTAAGTGTGGCCTTGAATTAGAGAACATTAGAGTTGAAGACAAAGGTTGTGATTTTTAAGATTTTTTTAACTGTTTCTCAGTTAAGGCAGGGATGTCAAACTCATTTTCACCAGGGACCACATCAGCCTTGCGGTTGCCTTCAAAGGGCCGGAAGTAATTTTGGGACCGTATACATGTAGCTACTGAACAGTTAAGTGAGAGCTCAGGGCTGCCGCCGGGTAGAAACAAGGTGCCAGGCGGATAAAACACGGTGGAGGGCCGGATTCCGTCTGCGGGCCTTGTGGTTGCCACCTGTGGCCTAAGGCGTTGTAAGTTTCCTTATCTACCAAAGGAAATATTCATTGAGTGTCTCTGATATGCAAAACACTATTGTCAGGCACAGGCACATAAAACAGCAGTGCGCTAAGTGTTTGGAAGGACAGAATCCCCTCTATTTACAAAATTCAACTCATCAGCTTTCACAGATAGTCAATGTGGCTACATGTCAGAGCCAAAATCCTTCACCTCTGCCTGAAACCAACAGTTAGTATTATTGACTGTTTATTTTATTTTGGATTTTAGAACGATAGAATTTATAAATAACTTTTATTAGAGCACCATCTATATATAATTCTGGTTTGTATGAATTTTATGATCTAACTGTGACAAGAAATAAAAGAATAAGGAAGGATAAATACCTTATGATAAAAGTCTGGGGAAATTAGAAGTACTTGGAGGAAATCTGTAGGCAGCACCGTGGAAAGAAGGATAGAGGACACACACAAGAGCATGGCTAGCATGGGGGTCATGGAAGACATGAAGTTTTAATTCTGCTGTTGTTGAATTTGGGAGCTATGGTTGTAGAAATAGAAGGAGGCTTTCTTCAGTTTGTAGAAAAGTTTGTAGAAAACTTCTACAATAGAAGTTTTCTTCAGTTTGTAGAAAACTGAAGGAGAAGAAGCCAAGGAATTCGTGATCAATAAAGCTGATTTGTGGGGTGGTGGTTGGTTCACAGAAATCAAAGTGGAGAGAGTATTGCTTGGTGGGAGGTGAGCTGAGGTATAAGGTTGTGAATTCTTAAAGAATATATTTTGCCTGTATTCATTTTTTTAAATTGTGGAGTTTTACTTTTCAGTGGTTCTTAGAGGTATCAGAGCTATGAAAGGATGGGAGTTCTCTTTTTTGTTTAGTACAAATTTCTATTTTTTCTTTGGAATAGAAGGGATTACTATTAAAAAAGAGAAGTTGGTAGCCCAATTGTGCCTGAAGAGAAACTATGAGCTTTGTAATGAAGACTTAAAAATAGTGTTTATTTATGGATCATTGGCTCATGGGAATGTTAGTCTACAGACTCAAAAAGCATGATTTTCTGATTTTTGTTTGGATACTAGATTTGAAGTGACATGGTACTGTGCAAGTGGAACTCCTGAGTTTAGCCAAGTTACAAACCTAGTGCAAAGTGACAGATAATTGAGAATACAGAATTTTTGAAAGTGAACACTACTATTAGCTGTTTCACCTGATTTTCATGTGCTTAATTGCTGTTTTTAATTACATATTGCTGCCTGGAACACAGCCAGTAATCTGCCACCAATTTAATCACTTTGGAAGTTAGTGACTCTGGAAGATGAGAAGTGACTTTGAGTTCCTATGTGCAAAATTATAAATTGAGGTCAAATTTATTTGGTACTCCTACTCCCCCACACCTTTTTCCTGTCTTTCATTATCCTAATGAGTATGCTTATGATGCTTCAGGTCTCTCCATCGTTGGGGAAATAGACCTGATGGAGACGGCAATGTTTAGGACAAAGAAAGACCCTCAAGCGGTGGAACTTGAGTACTTTAGGCCCTACTTTCTGTTAGCACTATTAAAAATGTGATCAACAGTTCTCAGTCTGTTAGCAGTTCATAAAAACACATAAGGAGTTTGTACCAGATTGTAAATCACCTATGTTCTAAGACTTTGTAGCAAGGCTTTCAAGATGAATGAAACAGTTACTGATTTACATTCTGGTATAAGCTCCGTAACTCACTGCAGACTGTACTTTGAGTAGCATTACTTTTAAATTACACTGTATACTTATCTCCTCTATCCTATATGCATTACGGGGTAGAGCATTGGGGTGGAGATGTACAATTAATGAGATAGTAAATTAATGATCAGGTCTCAGTTGATGAGACTTCCGGAGGTGGAATCAATGTACAGTGACCCTGGGTTAGCTCACTGAGAACCCACAGAACGACTGAGATGCAGGGTTGCTGATGGGACTGCATCGGGTCTGCTCTAGTGTTGGCTTTGGAACTACGCAGACTGGATGACTTTTGTACTAGACAGTGTTCTTAGTGCTGGGCATAGGTCCTAGGGAACCAAACAAAGGCCCTGACCTCCTGGAGTTTTCTTTCTAGTGCCTTTGTTTGTGGGAGGGGGTGAAGGGAGAGTAAGAAATAAAACCAATTTCACTGATTCTCTAAAAGAGGTACCAGAATCTGTCTCAGTCTCAAGCTGGAGCTTGTAGGTAATGGGAATTTGCAGAATTAACTTGATTTTTGTTAGACTCAGTAGTTCTTCTATTCCCAGTATGAGACAACAAAGGAGTCCTAATTTTAAGAATCAATCTATGATAGGCTCTGCTGATTACATATACAATATCCATACATTCTGCTCTTCTTGCTAATTTACAGAACCCAATTTAGGTCAAGAATAAAAAGGTACAATCTGCCCTGGCTGGTGTGGCTAAGTGGATTGAGCATCAGCCTGCAAACTGAAAGGTTGCTGGTTCAATTCCCAGTCAGAGCTCATGCCAGGACTGCGGTCCAGGTCCCCAGTTGTGGGTGTGTGAGAGGCAACCAATGTTTCTTGATCTCTCCCTCTGTTTCTCCCTCCCTTCCCCTCTCTCTAAAAATAAATAAATAAAATCTTAAAAGATAGAATAAAAAGGTACAATCTAATGTTGTACATACTGACCTGCATCTTGCGTCCCCATTTCTCTCCCATGTAGCACAGTTACATTTAGTTAAGATAGATTATGGTATTTTTTTTTTTCTGCCAACAGCACCATGGCGAGGACAGTGGTGGGGTGCACCCCCGCTCGCGTTCCGCTGGGGCCAGGGCTGGGGCCAGGGGACAGGGGGCAGCAGCAGCTCTCAACCTGCTGCTCCCCGCCCCCCCCCCCCAACCCACAGAAGCTGCTGCCGCTTCACCTCTTGCCAAAACGGTGGCCCTCAGATTTATGACAATTCTTGTAGCGTTCTTTTCATCTTCGTAATGTCCGTAGCGTAACTTATTTAGCCCATTTTGTACTGATGGATATGACTGTTGTTTTCAGTGGTTTTTGTTTGTATTTTCATGTTGCTTTGCTGTAATGAATATCTCTGTTCATACGTCTTAATGTGCTTTTATGAGTGTATTTTTAGGATAAATTCATGGGAGTAGAATTTTTGGATCAAAAGGAATGTTCATTGTAAAATTTAGTAAGTATTGCCTTTAAACTGGAAATATCAAAGGGTTAAATAGTACACATAATTTAAAATTTGAGAACTATTGTCATAAATTTCTTCAAGAAGTTTTTATCAGTTTATACTCCCACTAGCAGTGTATGATGAGAGCGTATGTCCCCAGCTCTCACCTGCTCCGATCAAATTACTCTACCAGAAGTTTTCACTTTTGTCAGTCTGATAGGTGAGAACAGCTTGTTTTTGATTTGTATTTAGGTAATTATGAATAAGGTTGAACAATTTCTAAATATTATATTTATTATGCATTGTATTTTTTACATTGCCTTTTTATAACCTTTGTCCAGTGTCCTGTTAATTCCCCCATAGTAAATTAAGCAAATGACAAAAAAACAGACTTAACCTTATGTCTGTTTAACATGTAGAAGTATTTCTCTCAATATATTGTTTACTTTTATGTTTTATATTTTAAATTACATAAAAAAATAAATTTGTACTTAAAGTTTTAAACCTTTACCTTTATGGCTTCTGGATTTTGTGTTTACTTAGAAAGGAACTTTTTACCTTAATTATCATACATAAAGCTGTTATGCATAAATTTATTTATACTTTCAGAATTTTAAAATCTTTGCTGCATTTGGAAATGATTTTGAACAAAGGAGTGAGGCTGGAAATCAACTTTATATTAATTTTTCCTCTAAATGTTTATTCAGGGGGTCCAATATGACTTATTTAGGAATAATGTTTTCCTGTTAATTTGAAATGCTATCATTATCATAAGATAGATTTTTATTAGAGTCTGTTTCTCAACTTTCTCTCTTGTTCTAGTAATAACCTGTATCTAACTTTTCTCCAATCCATATTTTTTATTTTTTAAATTATATTTTATTGATTATGCTATTACAGTTGTTCCGATTGTTCCATTTTGTCTTCCTCCACTGAATCCCTGCCCCCAACTCTCTCAGACAATCCCCACACCATTGTCCATGTCCATGGGTCCTGCATATAAGTTCTTTGGTCACTCTATTTCCTATGCAGTACTTTACATCCCCATGATATCCTGTGTCTACCATTTATACTTCTTAATCCTTCCACCTTTTGTGCCCTTCCTCCCAAAACCTCTCCCATCTGGCAACCATTGAAATGTTCTCTGTATCTACAATTCTGTTTGTTTACTTTATTTTATTTTATTTTTTTAGATTCAATTGCTGATAGATATGCATTTATTGTCATTTTATTGTTCATAATTTTGATCTTCTTTTTCTTAAGTAAGTCCCTTTAACATTTCATACAGTAATGGTTTGGTGATGATGAACTCCTTTAGCTTTTTCTTGGCTGGGAAACTCTTTATCTGTCCTTCACTTCTAAATGATAGCTTGGCTGGGTAGAGTAAACTTGCTCTTCATTACTTTGAATATTTCTTGCTAATACCTTCTACCCCACAAAGTTTCTTTTGAGAAATCAGATGATAGTCTTCTGGGAGCTCCCTTGTAAGTAACTAACTGCTTTTCCCATGCTGCTTTTAAGATTTTATCTTTGTATATAACATTTGGCATTTTCATTATGTTGTGTTTTGGTGTGGGCCTCTTTGGGTTCATCTTGTTTGGGGACTCTCTGAGCTTTCTGGGCTTGTATTTCTATTTCCTTCACCAAGTTAGGGAAGTTTTCTGTCATGATTTTTTTCAAAAAGATTTCCAATTACTTGTTCTCTCTCTTCTCCTTCTGGCATCCCCGTGTTGCAAAAGTTGTTATGCTTGAAGTTGTCTTAGAGGTCCCTTAAACTATCCTCATTTTTTTTTATTCTTTTTTCTTCTTGCTGTTCTGATTGGTTGTTTCTGCTTCCTTATGTTCCAAATTGCTGATTTGATTCTCAGCTTCACCCACTCTACTGTTGATTCTCTGTGCATTGTTCTTTATTTTAATTTGTGTGTCCTTCATTTCTGACTGGATCTTTTTCATGCTGTTGAGGTCCTCACTAAGTTCCTTGAGCATCCTTATAACCAGTGTTTTGAACTCTGCCTCTGACAGATTGCTTGTCTCCATTTTGTTTAGCTCTTATTCTGGAGTTTTGTTCTGTTCTTTCATTTGGGCCATGTTTCTTTGTCTCCTCAATGTGGCAGCCTCCTTGTATTTGTTTCTATGTATTAGGTAGAACCACTACATCTCCCAGGCTTGATAGAGTGGCCTAATGTAGTAGGTGTTCTGTAGGGTTCAGTGGCACAGCCTCCCCTACCACCCAAGCTGGGTACTTGAGGTGTGCCAACTGTGTGGGCTGTGTACACCCTTCTCTTGTAGTTGAGCCTTGATTGCTGTTGGCATGTCCAAGGTCAGCCACCACCTATGTTTCATCCAGGGTCACACAGCATAAGCTATAAAGCAATATTCAGATGGCTGCTACTTGTGCTTGGCTTGGAGGTACCCAGGTGAGGCCAAGTTTTGAACTAAGCCTGGCTACTACTAATGCTGGACCTGGGGAAACTTAACAAGAGGTATGGAGCTTGCTGAAGCCTGATGCTGCTTGTTTGAGAGAATTTAGGAAAGTCTGAAGCATGAGCCAAGACAAGCCATTTGTATGGAAAAGCCCCTAGAAACAGTTTGGGTGGGTCTGAAAGTTGGGTGGGGAAGAGCCTAGGGGATCCCAGGGTGGGGCAAACAGTGTGCACCAGGTTGATGGAGTCTCAGATATCCACCCTCCTGCTGGCTCTGTGGCTCTGTGAGGGGAGGGCTCAGAAGGGAATAATAGCCTCTGCCAGCACTTCTGTCTGGGAGAAAACTTCCTCCCAGTTCTCACCCTGATGCTGGACAATTCAGTTCCTACTGGTATGTCCCTGATGCCTTTCAATATGCTGCCCCAGCACTAGAGTTCAGAGGGAGTGAGTCTAAGTAAGTCTCTGTATGGGCCCTTTAAGAAAAACTGCCAGGGACTCCAACAGTTTCTGTCTCCCACAGTCTCAATCCCCACTGGTCTTTACAGCTATAAATTATGGAGACTTATCTTCCTGGCACTGGAACCCTGGGCTGGGACCCTTCCCTCCTGAGATACCCCTTTAGATTTTTATGTGCCACATATGGGTATGGGACCAGCCCAGTCTGTGTCTCTGCCCCTCCTACCAGTCTCATAGTTCCTTCTTTAATTTCATAGTCGTAGGACTTCCATTCAGCTTGATTTCTAATGGTTTTGAAAGGGTTACTTCTCCTTTTCTGCCTGTTCAAGATTTTCCTGGCCATAATTATAATTGTATTTCTAGATGAATTTTAGTATAACATTTTACCTGGTAGTTAAGACACCTGGTGTTCAGATGGAATTTTGGGGCCTGGATCTCTAGGCTGGCTCTTTCAGATACGCTTCTTCAACCAGCTGTGTCCTCCCTGAACAGTATCACCATCCAGCCTGATGTATTAAAAAAATTCTATTAAAAATTAACTTTCAAACTTAAAAATATATACATGCACATTTATTTTTATTTTAACAAAGGTAGCCTTAGCCAGGGCCCTTAATTGCAACCAAGGTTCTGCAGAAAGTTTCATAAATGACATAATAACATTAGAGACCTCGTAGGTTCTCTAGGAGAGCTAGAGAAACAGCCAAAGATGATGCAGCTGGGAAAAAATGTCCAACTGTACCTGAGGTACAGTTCTGCACATATACTAGCTTCCACCATTCTAGGTTCTTGAGCTGGATATGGAAGCCCTGCAACAGCTTTCCCATGTCTGTGACCTTTTAAAATATCACCCAAGCTGTGTTTGATTGGTGAAATCTGGAGGAGGAGAGGTGGGCCAGGGCTGGAAGGGGTGTTAGCAGATCTATAGCATCCGCCACAAAGTGTATACAATGAAAATACTGGGGTCTCCCCTTCCCTGACCCCAGCCCTCAGTTCCCTGATCCTCTTCCCACATGGCAACTGCTAACAGTTTCTGTTGTAAGTGAAAAAAAAAGTTAATGTGTCATTCTGTATCAGTAAATATAAATTTGCTTCACTCTTTCTATAGCTACCATTTCCTTGAATTTAGCCAATTTGTTGCTCCATGTTATTCCTCAATATTTTAATGTTTCTCTCTGTTGGTTAGGTCTGATATTCCCCAATGGTCTTCCTCTACTTGGACTCTGCTGGGGAGCCCCTAGACCCAGAAACTAAAGAGTGAACACCTGGTACAACAGGGTCCTTCCAAGACTCAACTCCAGGCTAAGCTCTGATTGGTTGGGGCCTGAGCCATGCTGGTCATTACGTTTTTTGAATGTCTTACCTATTGCTAGGCAAGTGGCATCCAGTTGGATTCTAGATATTTCTTAAGCTTTTTCCTGACCCCCTGGTCACAAAGTCCCAGCACTGAAAGAACATATGACAATTAATTAACTAGTCCCCAGTGAATGCACATTTAGGTTGTTTTGTTACAATATTGCAATACTTGGCATGCATATTTGTACACAGGTTCAAATTCCTAAAAGTGGCAACACTTAGTATAAAAATTAGTGCACATAAAATTTTCTGGATATTGCCAGAGTGACTTCCAAGAAAAATGCTCAGACCTGCGGTGTATGAGACAGGTCACGGTTCTTTATATTGCCCAAGAAAATTTCACAAAAGATTTAAAAAATGTTTTAGTGAAATAATTTATCCTCTTTTGCAATGATACTGAAAAAAGGGGGAAGAGAACAGCATTAAATTAGTGCAGTGTGAATGGCTCTGAATGAAACTATACCAAGATATCATGAGATCACTGTTCTGTTTTCTAATTAATTATATTTTGATACTATATTAAAGTTTTCTGGCGATCAACATCAAATTTACTGGTTTTAATTTTCGGTAGCTACCTTTTTGATATATGAGACAACATTTGTCGGTTTCCACTGCCATGACTACTCAAAGATGCAAGCAGTAATTCTGTGATGATACATGCCAGTTTTTCACTGCTCTGTAATATCGTGGTTCTCAACCCAGGGTACTTTTACACCCTAGGGGACATTTGGCTATATCTGGGAACATTTGCCGTTGCCACGACTGGGAGGTGGGTGCTGCCAGCATTTAGTGGGCAGAGGCCAGGGATGCTGCTAAACATCCTGCAACGCACAGGACAGTCCTCACAGCAAAGAGTTATCCAGCCTAAAATATCAGTAGTCTTGAGAATGAGAAAACTTGCTGTAATAGAGTATTTCTGGAAAAGGACATTGATCTAAACAGTTAAACATTCCTTCACTGTCTTTTTTCATCTTGTTTATCAGTTTCTTCTCAAGGTTGTTGACACAGTTTTTCCATTTTAAAGAGCATTCTCCTTTGTTAGACAAGATGAACGCAAACTCAAAATATTGTCATTTTGCTTTATGTTACTTGTCAACATGAAGAAATCTGCTTGGGAGTGGGAGAGAGAGGTCGTACTTGTCCTTTCTTCCTCAAAAACAATCTAAAAGTTTTCGTATTGTTTTGAGTGTTTTTTCACAAGTCTTTGCTCATCTTAGGTTTAGTCTACTCTTCTAATAGGTCAGTCAGTAGTACACTGACGTGTACATCCTTCCCTTTCCCCCTACCTTCTGTTAAATACTTTTGTGTGTCCTTTAAAGATCTCAGCTCTGGAAAGCTCCTTGTATGCCACACTGAGTGATATTTGCATATGTTCTCTCCCATTTTTCATCATTTGTGATTGCAGTAGTGGGTTTTATTTTTTGTCCTAGTTTTCATTTTAGAATCTCAGGCTCTGAGACATTCTTATATTTTCTCTGAACTGCTAAGCAATCTAAGATACTTGTCTTACTTTGCTTTGCATTTTTCCCCTTGGCTGTAATGAACTCTAAGGTGATATGTTCAATTTTTCCCAAGGTTCCTGTCACTTTCACTTCACTAACATATTCTTCTTTGTTGGTAAGAATTAAGCCCAGGATAGCAGTTCCAACCGTTGCCTCTTTGCTCTCTGAATAATGAAGTTGTTGATAAAGACAGAAGGTAAAGGAGAGGGATGATTCCTCTAATTCAGATTTTAATTAGTTTTATTGTCATTTTGGCTTTGCTATATTCTTTTACTTTAAATCTTTCTAGGCATTTTTATTTTTACTTCTTCGGTAAACTTTCTTTTTATTTTATTTAGTCTTTGTATCCCTTCTTTCCTAGAACTTGTATGTTTGAGTATTTCACTGAGAACACAGAGTAGATGTATTCTAAATTTTCTTTTGTCTTGAGGATAATTGCCCCTTGCATTCTTAAGACATTGTCTTCCTCTTTTATGTCACAGTTTTAAATTTGGGGTTTTTCTATTTACTTATTTTTGAAAGACTAGATATTTATTCTGTCCTAGTGTATGCATATTGCCTTTGAGCTCCCTCCCTCTCCAATCTTAAAGTGGAGGGCAAGCATCACGCTAAATTTCTGGGCTACAGGAGGTACACATCCATTGGGGAAACTATTTTTCTATCTCTATTATTTGTCTTCTACTTGGAGATGAATTTAATCCTTGATAATTGGAAGCCATTCAGATTCATTTTTCTATAAGAAATGTATAAAATCTCAAGAATACCCTTTTGCCAGTGTTTTTCTTATATCTGGACCATTGGGGCTTTCATATCCCAGGGCACAATATATATGTGATTCTTCCCTTGTCTCCTTTTATCCTGTGTTACATTTCTGGGAGCAAAAATCTTCCAACTGGTTGTAGTTAGAAATGTGGTGCTGGGAGGTGGCCAGGAAACACCTCTGGGTATTTAAAAAACAGCTTCAGGGCAGTAAGGGGATAGGATCTGTTGTTTTGTTTGGCTCTGTCAACCTCCAGTCTCTGGTAGGATGTCAGGTTATGTGAATGTAAGGATCTGGCATTGTGGCTGCTTTAAATTTGGCACAAGGGAGCTCTAGCTCCCCCTTTCCCAGTTTGTCCCATTCATGAGGTAGATAAGGGAGAGTGGCCAGATTTAACAAATAAAAATATAAGATATACAGTTAGGTTTGAATTTTAGGTAAGCAATCAATAGTTTTTTTTTTTTTGTTTGTTTTCTTTTTTCTGGTTTTTTTTTTTTTTTTAGTATAAGTATGTCCCAATGTTGCTTAGTACATACTCATGCCAGAAAATTATTCATAGTTTGTCTGAAATTTTAAGTTAACTTGGTTGGGCACTCTATATTTTATCTGGTGACCATAGGTAAGAAAAAATTCTCCCCAGTGTTTGAAAGTTATTATTGAGGTGTTTATTGATCTGTGTCTCAGATTCTGGTGTAACAGGGTCTTTTTCTGATTTGATAAGGGTGACCCTTCTCAGTCTTCCTTCACCTGCTGGGCTGGTCAGCACTGGGAGGATTGGAGGAAATTTGTAAAACATCTGGGAGTCTTCAGAGAGGAACAGAATGAAGACCTGGACTCTGTCCTTTTGCTGTGTATTTATTATTAGAGAGAGAGAGTGTGTGTGTGTGCATGCATTGAACTGGTCCTGACTGAGAAAAGACCTAGTTAGAAAGAACATCGAAGACCCTTAAACACACCCTTGTTGTGGCTGGCCTGTGTTACTGACAGGAGGGGCTGTTTGGGGCTAGTGACGGGAGCCAGAACGCTCTCCCGGCTCAGCCACCGGGTTGGTAAACTAAAAAGCTGTCGGCGTGTGTGCCGTGCCATACCTCTGAGGGGGCAGGCTACTCGTTTCTTCAAGAATCACTGTGGCCATTGTCTGGATCTGCAGCAGCACAGGCAAGAGTGCACCAGGTAAAGGTCACACAGGACCACGAGGTGATCGGTTTTCATTGGTGCACTATGCCGTCAGCCGAGCACTGGCAGCCTTCAACAGGGCTCACTTATTTGCTAATCAGGTTCTCCGGTTCTTGAACAATAAGAGGGACAAGAGAGATACTGGACTCCCTGCAAGTATGGCAGCTGGGAAGTGGTTTTAATTTGATAAGTTAATAGGTTGGACCTCATTTTTACTCAAAACTATTGAAGTAGATTTTCCTACTGTAATATATAAACATATTCTTTACAAATTTTATATTATAATATATATTATTTTATTGTTAAGTTCTGTAAAAGCTTCTTTTCTTACCCCCAAGATGTCGTGATCTGAGAAGACTGTCTATATTTTCCTGCGGTCTTTTGTTTTGCAGTTTTGAATATATAGCTTTGATCAATGAAGATCTGTTCATGAAAAAAATATCAAGTTTTGTGATTCTTTATGATACCTGTATCTTTTTCTTCTTTGTTAGTCTGTATCCATTAATACTTTTAAAAGACTCAGCTCAACAATTCACTTGTAATAAGTAGTCCTTGAGTAATTATTTTAAACTTTGATTACTTGTTTAACTTTGGTGGTTGGCCTTTGTATCACATAATCTTGCATTTACGGATATGCTAATTTAAAATACTTTGAGCGTTGATCCTAATATTTGCATTCTTCTGGGAAATATATAGGAGAATGTATCTGTGATTTTTGGGTGGGATATAATTTCTCAAATATGACTCCAAAACATAAGTCTTAAGTAAAAGATTGAAATATTTAAGTACATTACCATGAAACCTTTCTTTGTGAAGATGCCATGTTTGACCCTCCCTGCCTCCATGCCTTTACCACGCGACTTTGCAGCTCTTCCCGGAGGCTGAGTGTATTTCTCTGTGCCGTTAGTGTTAGACTTGACCGCATGACTTGCTTTCCCATTGGAAAGTGGACTGAAGAAGCGGAGCGCCAGTTTGGAGCTTGTATCTTAAGAGGCACTGTGTCTTTCTACTTGTCTTTCTTGTATTTCTGCTGATGTTGTAGGAAGAACATGCTCCTAATGGACTACTTGTCTAAAAACGTTGAGGAACATGCAGGGCAGATCTGGATTCCAAAACTCCAGCTTGGAGCAAGTCCAGCCAGGCCCATCCTGGATTAGCCAACCGCCAGCTAACCTGAAAATGCACAAGAGAGAATAAATGCTTTATACCACTAAAGTTTACAGTAGTTTGTTATGTAGCATTATTGGGGAAATAGCCAACTAATAGACTATTCAACAGAAATGATTTCAACTTGGGGTGGTGACCCCACAATACAGCATACAAATGATGTATTGTAGACTTGTACCCCTGAAGCTGATATAATTTTATTAACCAATATCACCCCCCAATACATTCAATTAAAAAAGTAAACAAAATCATAATTTCATATAAGATTTTATAAAGAACTCCTAAAAATTATTAGGGAAAAGAACAACACAAGAGGATACAGGTCAATAATAAGTGAAAAGGCAATTTACAGAAGAGGAAATTGGAATGATCAACAAGTAAAAACATGTTTAGCTTGCTTCACTAGTTAGTTATCTGGTAAACATAGATTAAAATGATGATGAGATATCCTATACCTATTATTTGGTAAAAATTAATGTCTGGCAATAACTTACTATCTGTAAGCATATGAAGAAAATGGAGCTTTTATGTACAGATGGTGGAAAGTTAAGGATACAAAGAGAGACCTATCAAGCAGGGAGAGGATATTTTCAAGGAATATTACTGACAAAAGATTTTATTTAGAATATATATGAAATTCCTATAAGTCAGTAAGAAAAACCAGGTAACATAGGAGAAAAATGGGTAAAAAATATGGGTAAGCAGTTCACAGAAATGATAGTTGAATGCCTGGCCAGAGCATATCACCTAGAGTATATAACCTAGAGTATATCACCAATTACCCTGGTGATCTGCAATGCAAATTAAAACAACAGTGAGACCCACTTGGCACCTCCCACACTGGCAGAAGTTGAAATGTCATGCAATATTTTTGAGCTGGTCAGGAGATAGGGACATGTGAGTTCACATGCTCTGCTGGTGGTATGATTTTGGAGGCCAGTGTGGTAGCAATTATTGTATATTCACATGCATTCTGACCCACAAATTCTACTTCTGAATTTTATTAGTTGCTAGGGTTGTTGTAACAAATACCATAGACTGGGTGGCTAAAACAACAGAAATTTATTTTCTTACAGCTGCAGTGCTGAAAATCTAAGATCGAGGTGTTGGCAGGTTTGGTTTTTCTCTTTGGCTTGCAAACGGCTATCTTCTTGCTGCATCTTAACATGGTTGTTTTCTCTGTGTCTGCTTGTATCCTCATCTCTTCTTATAAGGACACCAATCATATTGGATTAGGGCCTACCCTAGTGGCTCCATTTTAACTTAATCACATCTTCAAAGGTCCTCTTTCCAAATGAGATACATTCTCATACATACAGGGGATTAAGACTACAGACATGAATTTTGGGGAGGACACAATTCAGCCCATAAGAGAATGTATATATCGGAGGGACTCTTGCATAGGTACACAAAGAGACACACACGAGAATGTTTATTACAGCATTGTTTCCCATAGCAAAGACTTGGATACTGCCCAGCCATTCTTGGAAAATTATAGATGCATTATTAGAATGAAGCAAATAGAAAATAAAGGAATAAACTAAATCGATTATGTTAGTCAGGAACTCATTTTTCTCAGCAAGAAGGCTGGAGGTAGGAAGTCAGAGCTGATGCCATCAAAAACCCAAGCTCGTTCTGTAGTTCTGCTCTGTCGTCTTTTTCCTCAGCTTTGCAGCACAACTGCTTTTATGTGCCTGCATTGTACCACAGATAGCAGAAGGGAGGGCCAAGGCCATGACAATATTGTAACTCCCTTTCTGTAAGGAAAGTAAGAGTTTTGCTAGAACTGTCCTCAGAGGACTTCCACTGACATCTCATTGGCCAGAATTCTGTCACATGTCAATCAGAGTTGCAAAAAAGGCTGGGAAAACTAGTGTCTTGCTTCCAGAGCAGTGAAAGGCAAGGGAGCAAACCTGGGACTGTGTGCTGTGTGAGCTAACCTGTGGTGCTTACCGTGTCAATATAGTTCTAGGTGGATAGACCACTAAACTATCATGTTGTCGGGGTAGGGAGGTGGGGAGGGTGGAGAGAGAGATGGGAAATGCGATACTGTTTGAGTAAATTTAAAAATCCACACACACACAAAGCTATATATCATTGTAAAGATACATATCCTATGTAAAAATAATTATGTAAAGTTGATTAGAAAGGCTCCCATTAGCAACTATAGAGTGGATGCCTATGGGGAGGGAGGAGTGGAATGGAAATGAGGCTGGAGGATACAGAATGTGACAACAAAAAACACAATAAAACAGCTTTTTCACAGACTAGTTCCATCAGTTGAACTTTAACTAGGAGCATGATTGATGGTGTCAATCTAATTCTGTCTACTCAAGACTCAGGGGAAAAAGAGCAGGATGGCTTGGAGTGTGTGTGCAGATTACTCAGGCCATTGAGCAGGGTTATTTAGAGTTGAAGAAATGTGATTCACTGTGTTAATGACTGAGCTAAATTATTTTACTTTACTCTGTGATGAGCTTCATTCTGTTCAGTACAATTGATGGCTGGACAGGAGTGATGTTATAGTATAACGTTAGTGACTATAACAGTTATTTTTTTGAAAATTAGACGTATTATGAGTTTTGCAAAATCAATTTTATTTGTTTTTATCCATATATTTCTTTTGCTCTATGATGCAAAATTAGTAGGCTTGACTTTTAAACAGTCAGTGGGGACATGAGTAAAATAAACATGGTTACTTGGTAGTGAAATCCATCACTCTCTAGTTTTCTTTTATTATCTTTGGAAACAGAGGGGGAGAAAGGATTTCCTTCCTCTCTCTCTGATGTGGCCTCAGCTACTGACGGGCTCTTTGCTCTGGAATGAAGCAGGTTGGCACCACTCCATAAGTCAAATGTGGGAATAAGATGCCAGAGGTTTCTATTTTTACTTATGTCATTCTTTTGCTTTTATTTCTGTATTCTATCCTTTAACCATTCCATAACCAACACACTTTATTAATACGTGATGTGTCTTGTCTCTGTTAAGCATTTGTTAACAACTTTGGAAGCTGCTTGTAAAGTCTTCCATTTTAGGACCATGTCTCCTTGTTACTTAATTGTAAGTTATTATCATTGATGGGGTTGGTGACTTTCCTTGGTGAAATGGATTCAATTTGCCAAATAAAAATGCGTAAACTTAATGAGTCTTCATCCATTTCTAATCAGATGAGCAATCCATTGGCTATCTCTCATAGCAGCCTTCTAAATTTCAATGGCATTTGGTTCGGAAAAGTAGAATTTCACAAAGAGAAAATTATCTTTTCACAAAATAACAATAATTGATTAGTGAATTATTTAGCACTGTAATTAGCACTTCATTAGATTCTATGGGTAATTTTATAAGTAATTACTCTTCATAGCAACTTTATTTCACAACGTGAGGAAAACAGGGTAAAAGGGGGTCAAAATAGACAAGTCCAAACAGTGTGAAGTAGAGCCTGAATTTGAACCAAGTTCGTCTTCTGTTTCTGCCTGTTCTTTTTATGACTTCACTTTTCTTCCTACCCTAAATGGTAATTGTTTCGCAAACTATTATTTTTGGTGCCTTATCTCCCGCCACTCCCAGCTTTGGGAGAGCTCATCTAGTCTCGTGGTTTAAGGTGTAGCACAGATACGTACCTAACGTATCTCTGTCTTTAGACTTGATGTTTCTCCTGAGCTCCAGGATTCTGACTTTTCATAACCCATTTGCACAGGCCACTGACACCTCCAACTCACATACCTAATGTATGTCAGGTTCAGCACTCATTCTAGACCAGCTTGTTGGTGTGAACATTATCTGTTAGAAGCCAATTATAATAGTTTGGGAAGGAAATAAGTTGTTTTCAAGATAAAATGAAATATATAAAAAATGAAATATATAAACATTATCTGTTAGAAGCCAATTATAATAGTTTGGGAAGGAAATAAGTTGTTTTCAAGATAAAATGAAATATGCAAATTCAGATAAAGTATATTCAGATATATGGAGACATTGTTGTTAAAAGTAAAAAGGGTTATTTTAAATAAATAGTATCTGTTACTAGTCATTTAATCTCTGCTCCCCCATGGAATAGTATTGTTTAAAAAGTTTTCTTAGTCACGAATAGAATTGAGACCAAAAATGCCTTTAGATGCAGGTTCTTAAGGTATTTGGATAAATTAAAAATCAATGAATGAGACAGTTCAGGAAAGCCTGTGTCAGGAACCAAACTGAGAATTGGGAAGTAAAGTGGAATTATGTGGTTAGGTGAAAGCAAAAAAAAAAAAAAAATGTTATCTGTATACTCCAAAATGTGTGGAAGATTGACAAAAAGGATAAGCAAATTACTGGAAAAACCTGATTTTTCAGTTTTCTTTTGGATTCTTACCTAATAAGTTAATTTAAGAAATAATTCTAAGTATCTCTTTTATCTTAGAGAATATATCAGTTTAGAAAATTAATGATAAAAATTTCTTGAGAGAATCAATAACAACTGAAGAGATGTTATGCTTTATGTCCAAATGTAATATATAGTATTTACATGGCTACGTTATTTTATGAGGAAAGAAACCGCCACATTCAGGTATTAAAAATGATTTTATGGAGTGAAGAACCCAAACCTTGTTTTCATGATCAGAAATAGGATTCTTTTTCTAAGGAAAACAAGTTATAACTTTCTATTTTGAGTCACAATTGAGGAAGATAATTATTATTTCTTTTTTCTTTGGAAAAGTTAATCCTTCAGCATAAAGGATATGTCATTACTGGCAATTTTGGGAGCATGAAAAGAAGGACCACTTTTTAAGCCTTTTGGTCGCTTTTAATTTTTATGTGGTTAACAGAGTAAACCTGATGTTTGTGATAATGACATCAGAGAAGCATAGGACATTTTTATCTTCAGTCAAGTTATATTTGTGATAGTTAATGATTTTAGTTAATCACAAATTTTTTTAGAGTAAATCAGCCAAATCAATTGCTCATACTTTTCCAAACTCAGGTGGGTGTTAAGTTATAAAATAAAGAGTTTGTAGCTTGTATGAGGACTTCGTTAGTCATAATATTGCATACTTATGAGAAACCTAATAATGATGTAATAACAGGAAACATATCTTCTCTAATTACCCTAATGTGTAACAGCCAATTAGCAAATATTGAACAGGACAGTTAGAAAATATTAAATAATTTACAAATTTCATATGTAATTTTGAGGAGAAATTATTTTGTTTTTTATGTGTTTTGGATTGTCTAATGAGGCTTGGAATCTTTGCAGGTTTTTTGTTTGTCTTTTTTGTTCCAGCAAAATCTCGGGTTGTGGAAAGTCATGCTAATGGTTAAACCCCAAATCTGCTGCTTCTTAGCCGTCTAGTGCATTTCTTTCACCATAGTGAGGATGCATCTGATGAGTTGATGGAGCAATAATGGTAGACTTTGTCACAGAGAACTATTAAATACCAATATGGGCTCTCTAAGTGAAACATACATGGGACAAATAAAATAAGATATTTCTAAACATATTTAATAAAGAAAGTTGAAATGGTGTGTCCCAGTTCCTAGTTTAAGTTTACAAATAAATGTCATCCAAAAAAAAATGAAATAAATGTCAGTGGATACAATACTGTGGGCTTTTAGAATCAAATGATACCCCCTGCTGGCTAAATGCGGGACTGTATTTGAAAATGAGTGGCTTTTATTGTACTTTTTTAATAGAGCTGATTGCTGAATGAAATTCGGTTGAGTGGCTTAGAGCATTGTGAAATAATGTCAGAAAAATTATAAATGTGAAGAATGAAGCCAACATATCATTTAAATAATTTTTGAAGTGAAACTAATGTAGAAATACCCATAATTAAAATTTAGTAAATCTTGCCTGGCTGGTGTAGCTCAGTGGATTGAGCGTGGGCTGGGAACCAAGTGGTCCTGGTTCGATTCCCAGTCAGGGCACATGCCTGGGTTGCAGGCTGGGTCCCCAGTGAGGGCCATGTGAGAGGCAACCACACATTGCTGTTTCTCTCCCTCTCTTTCTCCCTCCCCTCTCTCTAAAAATAAATA
This sequence comes from Micronycteris hirsuta, assembly GCA_004026765.1. Lineage (NCBI taxonomy): Eukaryota > Metazoa > Chordata > Mammalia > Chiroptera > Phyllostomidae > Micronycteris > Micronycteris hirsuta. Next base: position 94,231 of record PVJI01001718.1, read on the forward strand.
AATAAAAATCTTTAAAAAAAAGATACATATTAAAATTTAGTAAGTCTTTTGATCTATTTTTAACCATGATGTAGGCCATAGGGGAGGAACACAGCAGGGGGCAAAATGCATGGATCTTCTTCCCTTATCTTTGATAACAACTCTGTTTAATTCAAGATGTTTAAATTACTGTCATCAGTTAAATTACTGTTGTAAAAGTAATTGGCAAATATCTAGAGGTGAGATAAGAACTGCTTTTTTTTTCTGGGTAGCCTGACTTAATTTATGTTAAAAATAATTAGAGTATTCTTAAGTAATTTAGATGTTTGATAAGTTCAGGGAAGTATCACATTTCATGCCTGTTTTAAAATGTTTTCTTTTTACTCTTAAAATTCTTAAAGCCATTTTGGAATTTATTATGTTTTGGGCACATAACGCACACAAAGCTTATGTTTAAAAGCGTATACTGGACAATATATCAGTATTTTATTGCAAATCTGAAAAATATAATTTCAAGTTTGGTTCTACTGTTTGATGTTGCCTTTCACTGGCTGTGTTGCTTTAAGGGCACCCATCCCCCCTTCGTGCTTGAGCCACTGTGTCCTGTCACTCATCCTGAAATACACTAGGGTGCTTGTCAGGCTGTTTGCTTACAGATGCAGCATAAGCCAAATTGTGAGCCATAATAGTGGCACTGATTTCTAAACATAAGAAATTGCTTAGACAATTGAGTTAGTATCTGTATATGGGCAATACTCTGTCCTGCAGTGGGTGAGTGAAGTGTCAAACTTTTTAAAATCAAACTTTGCTCTAAGACAAATCCTAATAATTATATATTATCTGTCGCTTTGGTTAGATAACTTTGGGGAAATGAAAGGACATTATTTCTATCAAATGGGATAATAGAAACTACTATGTTGTGCATTTATTACTTTTATAACTAATTTTCTTTTTAATAACACTAAACTCTAAAGTACTTTATGAAAACTCCAATTTTATAAATATCTACTTTTCTGAGTAGATTAACAGGCATTTCAGATTTAGATAAAAATGGGATTTTCTTGCAAATTTTATCTTTCACAATTACTCAGGCAGACTCAATTGAGCAGAGGCTCAATTCTGCTATTTGGAGTGTTTATTAGTGACTTTAAAAATAGCACTAAAACAAATTCTCATGTGCCAAAGCCCAAGCTATAGCAGTCTTACATCACAGCATTTTAAAATTCTTACTGTGTGACTGAGCTATTACTATTTGAGTGACTGTATGCAAGACACTGGAAGGTTTACATTTCTTAGACATGAAACTTGTGCAGCAAATTTAATTTCTATTATGGGTCTCTAAATTGTGTATAGATACTTTTCCTGTATTTTTTTGTATGCAGCCTTAAATATTTTTAAACAGATAATTGATTAAAGCAAAAAAACAAAATGAAGGAACTTGTGGATTTTAATAGTTGTATGTCTAATATGGTAGAGAATAGTTAAGAGGCAGCAAAGAATTAAAGTTTTAAGGCTTTGTCTAGGATAAATGAGAAGAGATTGCTTTTGCAGATACATGAAGTGATTATTTATTTATTCCTTACCTTGTTCTAGAAAGGATTTAAGATGACTTACAAGGCTACATGAAATTCAAGATAGGATAAATTAAAATAGGAGGGAAAGAACAAAGAAAAACAAGTATGAGGCTATAAAACGGAGCCAGGAACAAGGCAAAAAATCCACCAGTTCTCGACTCTGGTTTTTTGCCACTGATATATTATTGGATTGATGGGAGAGAAAGTACAGGGTCACAGAAATCTTATGGGGAAATTTCATGCAAACTAGCTGTCTCCAGAGTGAGGAGAATATGTTGGACAATGAATATTAAGTACACTTGAAATGTCACTTGTGTTTTGACGAAAAAAAAAAAATTAGAGAACGCTGCCCTTTAAACCCACGCGCTGATTTATGTAGTCACAAGTGTGGCTCTAAGTTTTCTAGGAGCAGAAAAAAAATTGGACTATTACTCAATTCAGAAGAAAGATTAAAGAGGCTTAGCTTTTTGGAAACAACAAGAATTTATCTAAATAAGGTCAAATACCTGCATATTAGAATGGACATTATCAATCCAATGTTCAAAACAAAGTATATTTACCAATATTTACCACTATATTTTCCTACTAGATTGTTGTAAATAAGATGAGCTCCTGTTTTTTCACTCTTTCTACCTAGTGATAGATTTGACTTGAATTTCAGCTTCTGTTAGGTTGAAATTACTGAACCAGTCTACTTGGGAAATAGTAATTGGGTAGGAGGAAGGAATTCTGAAGCAGGACTTCTTAATGTGTGTTGATCTCAAATACTCACAAAACAACTTCTGTGTTGACTATTCTGTGCTCCGAGTTGTGCACCATATCAAACCCATCTTGTGTAAATGAATGAGCTTAGAAACTCAGTGCTTTCACTCAATAGTATTGAAAAAAGACAAAAATGTAGCAGTTAAAATTTTACTAAGGATCTTCAGTGATATCTTCAGATATTAACATGATGATTCAGGGACAATCACTTGGTTCTTATTCCATTGTTACAAATAAGATCAATAAGAAATGATTATTTTTTAAAAGCAGCAGTACAATATCAAAGAAAATACTGAAAGCTCTTATTTTTGTAGTTTTGTACTATAAAATAATATGCAGATTGACTTAGAGTTCTCACCAGAAAAAAATTATAAATTGAATAGATACCAGATCAGATGCATGGGATGACATTGAGGATAACCAGTATGCACAGGTTTGAAACCTGGGGAGAGAATATTATTAAGAAGTTAAATAGGTTTCAGGCACCAAATAAACTAAACTGAGTGATGTACTAGAGAGGTCAAGGTGCTTTTTAAAAAAGCTAATTAACTTTTGAAAGCTTTAGTTTAGAGAATCCCAATAAGAGATCCACTCAAAGAGCTTATAGAGGCCAAAGGACAGTGGACATTTATAATTATATGGTAAATGAAATAATCTAGAAGTATTTTGTTTATTAGCAGGGTAAGAGATGAACAAAAAAAATTTTAAAAACATTTAAAAAACATTGTTTCAATTACAGTTCACATTCAATATTATTTTGTATTAGTTTCAGGTGTAAAGCACAGTGGCCAGACAATCATATACTTCACAGCGTGTTCTCCCGATACTTCCAGTACCCACCTGGCAACATACATAGTCTTTACAATGTTGTTGACTTTGACCCTATGCTGTACTTTACATCCCATGACTATTTTGTAACTGCCAATCTGTACTTCTCAATGCCTTCACTTTTTTCACCCAGTCCCCCAGCCCCCCTCCCCTCAGGCAGTCATCAGTCTGTTCTCTGTATCTATGAGTCTGTCTGTCCTGTTGTTCATCTATATTGTGCTTTAGATTTCACATATAAGTGAAATCGTATGATACTTGTAACAGAAAATATTTTTAATAAAAGTCAAATTTATTGAGGAAAAGTTTTATATACATTAAATCCACTCCTTTTAAGTTGAGAGTTTGAATAGTTCTGACAATTGTATATGGTCATGCAACTGCCACCGTCATCAAATAGAACATTTCCATCAATCCAAAAAGTTTCTTGTGCCCTCTGCAGGCCAGCAATTCCCTTAATCCCTTGCTGGCAACTACTGATCTGTTTTCTCTCCTTATATTTTTGCCCTTTGAAGAATGTTATGTAATGGAATCATACAGTGTGTACTTTTGTCTGACTCTTTCACTTAGCATGATGCTTCTGAGAGATATTCATTTTGTTGTCTATATTAATAGTTCATTCTTTTTCTTGCGTAATATGCAATGATATGATTTATCAAAAATTGTTCATTCACCTGTTGATGGAAATTTGAGTTGTTTCCAGTTTCTACTGTGAATACGGACACCATGAACATTTGCAAATACTGTAGGTCTCTATGTGGACATACACTTTCATTTCTCTAAGGAGTGGGATTGCTGAGTCACAGGGTGGGCATATCTTCAACTTTATAGGAAACTGCCAATCTGTTTTCTAAAGTGGCTATACTAGTTTTCATTTTCATGAGCAATGTGTAAGATTTCCCATTTTTGTGTAGTTATATGTAGACAGGTTTTGATTAGATTTAGGTTCAGTTCTTGTGGATACCTGTAGGTGATGTGGTGCACTTCCAGTTGTGCCTCATCAGGAGAATAGTTTGGGTTGTCTCGTTTTTGGCATTGTTAAGATTGATCTTTGTGTTCAGACTTTGTAAGCCTGGTTCTCAGAGTTCCCTTAATGATTCACCTAATGGTTTTAGCCTTTATTGATGATTATTATCCAGATCTATTATTTTTTGGTGGGGGTTGTAAATGGTGATTTCTATCATTATAGAATACTTTATTTGTTTTTACTGGTTGGGATTAGTCTATAAAGAACTCTTCCTATTTTTACTATTCCATCACTCTAAAGTATAGTTCATACCAGAAAATCAGAAAAATACTTGTTTATTTATCCATTATTTATCAATTTTCAGAAAAACAGGGTAATGTTCCAGCCACTTTGAAAAGTGATCAATGAGGTTTTTTCTTTTGAACTAATGAATTTTATATCTTAAATATGCTTCAGTGTATTACATTCTTCATTCTTTTGATGCTCAAATTTTCCCATTTTTGGCCAGTGAGAACCCCTTTAAATTGGCCTCTGAGTCTTCTGAGAAATCCCAGATAGGCCTTGCTTTCTAGGAAAAGATGTCCCAGAATCATTTGGTTCATTCTCTTCCCTAAACTTTCAACCAGTCATTGAAGGCTAGTTCCTTTTACTGGGAAGTAGTATTTAGAGAATACAGTCTATGCAATAGTTTGCCATTATTGCTCATATATTTATATACGTACATATATTCATATATACACATATGTACAAGGTAGTACAAAAGTAGGTTTATAATTGTATGTGAAACACAGAGTTTATTACTGTATTATTATTTATTAATGACTGTATTATTTTCCATATGAACAATTGTAAACCTACTTTTGCCCCACTCTGTATACCATATTTTGCCATGTATAATGTGCACATTTTGCCCAAATTTTTGAGGGAAAAATAAGGATGCACATTATGCATGCGTAGTGCCTGAAATAACTTGTATCTGTGCTTGTGTTTTGTAATTATTTGTTATATAAAGTTTCTTGTACCACAATATGTTCAAAAATAAATGCTAAAATTTCTTTATAATACAAAAACGAAGTACCCAACTATAAATAAAAAAGTTGAATTAAAAAATTAAAATGAAAGATTTTTTTCTTGAAAGTTTGGGCCAAAAACGTGGGTGCACATTATACATGGCAAAATATGATATGTACATATATGCATATATGTGTGAACAGAGCTAGGAAATTGATATTTTTTAGGAAGAGAGAAATATGTTATATAAATGAAATATAAAAATGAAATATATTTCATTTTTATTTTTTATATCTCCTTTTTTATGCTCAAATCTTATTTCCTTAATAACATGAATATAGTTATGTATTTCCTTTATATTAGTGTGTGTGCATGTGTGTGTATAGAATAAGAGTATAAATGTAGTTTAAGGTTACTTGGATGGTCTCTGTGTCCTAGAGGATAACTGTCTAGGCATTAAAGTAAAAATACTGTGTTATGAAGTCACTTGAAATTATTTGTTTCTGTGTGGTTACAAAGCTAATGTGAAAATAGTTAAGGTTTATTTTCTCTTGTTTGCTTTTGATTATTTGGGATTGATTTATGAGTTAATTGTTTTTTAAAAATGGAAAACATTTACACAGTTCCAAAGTCAAACTCTATAACTAGGTACATTCAGAGAAATATAGCATTCATCTTTGTCTCCTCTACTTTATTCTTTCCATCCATCCTCCTAAGGACAACCATTTTAATTTAGTTTACTTTTCCTTTTAAAAAAATATAAGCAAGATGCAGACGTTTTTGTAATATTACCTTTCTTATGTAAAGGTAGGATATTATAAATATTGGTCTGCACCTTGCTTTTTTACTTAAGAATGTGAGTTGGGTGGGGGAAAGGGGTGGTGGGAAAATGGAGGCAACTGTACTTGAACAACAATTAAAAAAAAAGAATGTAGCTTAGAAATCACTCCGTATAAGCACACGGAGAGAACTTACTCCTCCCTACAGCTGTCATACTCGTTTGTGTGGGTGTATGAGTTTCCCTTTCTGTTCTCCCTTCTTACTCCCTCTTTCTCTCCCTCCTTCCCCTCCCTCCTTTCTTGCTCCTCTTCCTGCTCCTCCTTCTTCCTCTAAAATCTTCACTTGAGGATATGTTTATTGATTTTAGAGTGAGAGGGAGAAACTGAGGGGTGGGGAGAAAGAGAAAGAGAGGAGAGAGAGAGAGAGAGAGAGAGAGAGAGAGAAAGAAATATCTATGAGTTGCCTTCCTTATGCGCCCTGACTGAGGATCAAATCTGCAGCCTAACTCTGTATCCTGACTTGGAATCAAACTCATAAACTTTTTGGTGTACAGACCATGCTTTAAGCAACTGAGCTGCCTGGCCAGGGCCCTTTCTTCTTCTCCTTCTTCTTTTTTTTTAATTACTGCAATGAATTGCCTTGGGCACACATCACTTTTTATTTTTGTCAGTTTATATTTGGTGTAGATTTCTAGAAGTGAGATTGATAGGTCAAGGTATAAATACATACATAAACATATACATATATATGTATGTATTATAAATTACCCTGTATAAGGATGTTTTGCATATCCATAGGCAATATATGAGGTTGTTTGAGCCTCTATGGCCCTACTAAGAGAATTTTATCAAAAATTTTGGACATTTGCCAATCCAAAGATGAGAAATGGTATCTTAGTGTAGTTTTAATTTCTCTTATAAATAAGGTTGGCAGCTTTTTATATGCTTAAGAGCTATTTGCATATTTTTCCATGAATGAGAAATTATCTTAATATATACTCTTTAAATAATATCTATTGATTCCTTGCTGTGAAAGATGAAGAAAGAGGATTTTTTGACTTTTCTATCTTGTTTGATGTGTGATTTTGCTAGTCTGTCCACCATGTCCCCAAGTCCTTGTGTATTGGGTGCTTCTAATGTATCTTTGTAATGTTTTATTTTTTGCTTCTGTTTCTTTATTGAGTTCTTCTGTCTTGGTTTTTATTATCTTATGATGTTTTATCATCTCCCTTTTTAGCCTTGTAACTTCTTTGAGTTCTTTTTAAAAGAAAGAACATGTATAAATGTGTGTGTCTGTGTGCATGTTTATGTGAATTTGTGATTCATTATCTCTCCTTTCTTTCACTCTGCTTGATCTCTAGTGGTTCCCTTGGCTACACAGGCTTTGTCAGATAGTTAAAAATGGCACATCATCATGCTAATCCTGCTCTAACACTTTTGTGATTCTATAGTCTCAAACTGGGTCTTTACAGGGGTATCTCCCTTTGGTTCCTGTACCTATCCATGCCCTACATCTTAATATGCTAACCTGAGGATACTTGGACAGCAATTTCAGGTTTGCTGCACTTTTAGAAAAAATTATTTCCAATTGAGGTGTGTAGAGGCTTTAATGCTTCTTTAAAAAATTTGATCAAGACATCACTGTATTTCTTTGTTTGTAGTTTGGTGTAATGACAAGTTTCCTTGAAGCTAGTGGTCTTAATTTTAATCTTTTTTTGTCTTTGATTAGTTTTGGTGGAAGGAAGTAACTGAAACATGTGTGGACTCTACTATATATTATAAGAAATCATAGGAAATGGTGGGATGACGATGATGCTTCTCTTAGAGATATGTACAGGGTATAGAGATAAGGAAGTATTGCTTATTCTACCATGCTCACGTGTGTGTGTTAAGATGTAAAGATTATTGGAACTGAAGCTGGATAGACGAGCAGGTACTTGTCAAGTGGTTAATGGGGAAGGGCACTTCAGGCAGAGAGAGCAGAGTGAATTAAAGTTTGGGGGCTTGAAACTCTACGGTCCATTCAGAGAACTTCAAATTCTTTAGCAGGGGCAGAGGTGGGTTAAAGAGAGAAGAAGCTGGAGAGATAGGACAGAACAAATTGCCTTGACTCATTTAGTGGAGCCTGAATTTATTGTGTCAGAATGGGGAATCATTAAGCATTTTAAGCAGGGGATTAGTGTAACACAATCTTATTAGACAGATGGCTTTGGGAATGGTTTGAAGAATGAATTGGAGGATAGAAAAGCTAAAAGAAGGAAGACCATTGTAGTCTAAGTAAGTCTAGTGAGGGTCTGAACTGAGGAAGTAGCCGTAGGAATGGAGAAGAAATGGCCTATACGAGAGGAGCTAAGGGGGCAGAAGCAATGTGATTTTTCCACCAATCGGAGGTGAAGAGAGAGGCAGGGTAAAAGAAAATATTCTAGGGTGACATTCAAGTTTCTGGGTTGGGTGCTGAGCTGTATGGTGATGTCATTAATTTAGATCAGAACTGAAGATGGTGGCAACAGGTTTTGGGGAAAAGATCATGAGTTCAGTTTTGAGGTACCTGTGAGATGGCCCAGCAGGCAATGGATTTGGGGCTGTGAAGTTCAGGTGAGAGGTCTGGACTGTAGATCAAGTTTTGTGAATCAGAGGCTGTCTGTAAATTGAAACTCTAGGATGAGATTGCTCTGAGAAAACAATACATTGTGAAGAGGGGCTAGGATGTAAGAGATTGTAACCGGGGCAAGGCCCCTGCTTAGCAAAGGTAGTAGATAAGGAGGAACCAGCAAAAGATACTGAGAAAGAATGGTCAGAAAAATAGGGGAGAAGCCTGGAAGTGGTGTTTTGAAGCCAGAGAAGTTTTTTATTTCCTATTTAGAGAATAGTTAGCATGTGGGATGAGAAATAAATAGGGTTAATAGGTGTGTCACCAGAGTTCCTGGAGAAACTTAAAAAGTAGTGGTAAAATAATGAACTTGGAGGGCTAGGTTGAAAGATTCTGGTGCAGACTTTTAAAAACTCTTCAAGCAATATGGAAGAATGAAAAACCAGGAGGCAGAGAAGAAGCCGAAGTTCTCAAAACAGTCACATACTATCGGTTTTCCCAAGTGTAGGAATATATTTATAGAAAAATGAATTTAGTGTTTTCAGAGATTTTGATCTCGTTTTCTTTATTCTGATAAGCAGGCTCTTATTTATTTCTAGCTAACTAGAGAACAAAGAAGAAATAGGAGTTTTCTGGCTTCAAATTGAGGTTGACAAAAATTCCGCGTTCTTTATCATTCTCTTTTTGTTCACTACCTTTCAAAAATACTGGACCTTAAGAGAATTCATATATACTTGAGCTGTCTTATAAGAACATGGAGTGGAACTGACCCATAGGCCCAAACGGACTTGCAGAAATGGAAGTCAGTCACTTTCAAAGTGTGTGTGAAGGGCATGCTACTTCTGCCCTTGTTGCTTAAACTTGATGCCTCGTGGCTGAAGGTTATTCTTGTTCTGAGTGATTTAATAAAAGCTTCTCCGAAGTCTCAAATATCGTATTATCTTCTTGGATTTCAGTTGGACTAATTTAGTTCTTTGGCTTTCATGCTGGGCTTATATGAGATGGGATCTCATAGAATCTAGATTCTGGTATAATTTTTATATGGCTTTTACAAAATTAACCTGAAAGGCATTGCTACACAGAATAATTATGGGACATTTCTATCCTTTCTCCCTAGCTGCAATTTTAAAAATGTATGGCATTGTGAAATATAGGGTGAACTTTTAATGTGAACTGGCATTTTATAAAATAACATGAAGGAACTGTTATCAGGAGAAGTATAATAAGGTCATCTTTTAAAATTCTTATATACAGTGTTATTTTTCAATTAAATCATAAGTTGAGTTATAACTTTCTGGTTCCTTTATTTTGGAGGAAATTAGACTTTATCAGCCATTCATGATAAGAGGGACATGATATAACCCTGGCTGGTGTGGCTCAGTGGATTGAGTGCTAGTCTGCAAATCAAAGAGTTGCTGGTTCAGTTCCCAGTCAGAGCACATGCCTGGGTTGCAGGACAGGTCCCCAGTAGGAGACACACGAGAGGCAACCACACATTAATGTTTCTGTCCCTCTCCTCCCTTCCCCTCTCTCTAAAAATAAATACATAAAATCTTTAAAAAAGAGGGATATAATGTAAAATCTAAGTGTAAGTAGAATATGTTGTTTTTCTTTGTTTATTTCATATCATTTAAGACATCTCTCAGATTTTTAAAGAAAGATTTTATTTATTATTTATAGACAGGGGGAAGGGAGGGAGAAAGAAAGGGAGATAAGCATTGATGTGAGAGAGAAACATCAATCGGTTTCTCTCTTATGAGCCTTCCCAGGGACCCAACCCACAACCTAGGCATATGCCCTAATCAGGAATTGAACCAGCAACCTCTTGCTTTTCAGGACAACACCCAACCAGCTGACCCATACTGGTCAGGGCTCAGCTTTTTAAAAAACTATTTTTGCAGCTTTCATCTAGGTTGTGTGTGTGGGGAAGCAAGTTTTATTTTAGTTACTATGGCTAGAGTAAGTACATATTTTAATGCAATTTAATTTTGTTTGATTCTTCCCATACAGACATAATCAATAAAACATATCTTTTTGGGAGTAGGGTCTTAACTTGATTGTTTTCCAAAGAACTTCAATTAGATGACTAAAGAAAGTTTTAATTAAGAGAACTTTAAATGCTTCCAAGAAGCTTTTAAAGTTTGAGTTACAAGGTGCTAAAGATACTTTTATTATAAAGTATAACATTGTTTTGTTAAAACCTAGAGTTCTTGGAAGCCAAGGAAATGAAAAGTGCAGAGTCTTGGGGATCCTGATATGCGTTGCATTGTAGCACATTTAATAACTACAGCCCTAATCCTGGAGCATGCCTTCTCCGTGATACTCTTGAATTGACTTCAAAGGCTCAAGATCCTTTATGAGGCTTTTGTGAGTTAGGGATTTTTTAAAGAAGCATTTAAGTATGTTGCATTTCTAATTAATACGGATGTAGGAAATATGCCATAAGATTTGAAGCCAAGAAATCCTATAAAATAAGGCACCAGAGGGAAACTTTGTTTTAAACTCTTTTGTTATGGGAACAAAGAGTGAAAGCATCTTGAAGAGTAATTACAAGCTCTATGGATGATAGAGACACGTTTATGCTAAATGTAGACAGTGGATTCTACTCTTCTACTGAAAAGGGAATAATGATATCAATATTTGTTGAGCCATTGTTAGGTGTCAGAGATATAGGCCAAGTTGTGGTTTTTATATGGATTTTTAAATTTAATATTTAATAGGTTAAATAAGAACCTGTTCTGCTCTTTCCCCCTCCCCATACTTCTTTTTTTCCTGAAGTGATTCTTCCAGAATATAAACACGACCATATTTCTTAGTGCTCAAACCCATGCAGTACTTTCCACCGGGCTCAACATGATCTGCAGCCCCTACCACATTACCTTCCTGATCTTTCCTACTGAGCTGTGTGTAGCTCACTCTAGGCGACTCCATTTATGCTGGCTCACTTGCTGTTCTACAAACATGCCAGCAGTCTCCTGTTGTAAGGATTTTGCTCCACTCATTGCCTCTGCCTGGAATGACCTTCTCCCACGTGTCTGCTTGGCTAATTTCCTCACCTTTTCAAGTTTTTGCTCAAATGTCCCTTGTCAGTGAGGCTAATCTTGATTTTATTGAACACTGCAATCTGCTCCCAACTTTTCTATCACCTACCCTACCTCTGTGTTTCATTTAAACATTTTATTTTATTTTTATTTTGGTGAGAGGAGAAGGGAGGGAGAGAAACATCAATGTGAGAGAGACACACTGATAGGTTGCCTTCTGCACATGCCCTGAAGCCCTCAACCCAGGCATGCGCCTCTGTCAGGAATTGAACCACAGCCTTTTGGTCTGTGGAAGGATGCCCAACCAACTGAGCCACAGCATCTGGGGCCCTGTGTTTCATTTTTATCTTTTTCATAGCGTATGTCATTTTCTAATGTTCTAAACAATTTTATTTTTTGTTATGTTTATTGTTTATAGTCTTCCCTGTTCCATGACTGCCACAAACTAGAAACTCAATAAATATAAATTGAGTGAATAAGTGAACGGTGCCTGATAGTATAGGGGTGCCTCTGATCTCACACCATTTTGCCTTTATTGGTGACCAAAATGCTAGACGGAAGAGCTTTAACAGATCATTGATCTCCAAGTAAATGCATGGAAAGTATTCATAAAGTATAAGAGGATCTGAAAGAAAGGAACCCAAGTATTTCTCCATTGTATATATTAGGCAATTTCCTAATTTCACTGACTTTCTGAGAAACCTGAGATCCTCTTGTTTACCAAGTAAGTAAAGGCTGTATGTATTTCACTGGATGCATGGAGATGGGGCCAGGGTGTGATGGAGGTGAGCTTGAAAAACAGGTGTATATGGAGATTATAGTAGAAAATTTTTATTATAGTTGTCCTATTTCCATTTCAGTTCATTCCAGCCAAGACTGATTTGTATAAAATCAACTGTGATAATATTGTGTAGCAAATCCCTATGTCCCCTTTTCCTTTTCTTGACTTAAACCTGTTTATTAAAAGTTAGTTTTTTATATCAGTTAACCTTTGTTTCCAATCCTTTACATTGCTCCTAGCTGAATTATGACAACCTTTCTGAAGGAGGAGGCAATGAGGGAGAGTGAGGTTTACAAAGTTTTGTTATGAACTCAAAATAAATTTTTAATGACAATTAAAATAAATGCTCTTTTCTACGACATTGTTTCAGTGCTTGAAAACCTTCCACTAGTTGCTCACCTTTTCTTCAGATACTTTGAAAGGGTAGAGTATTAGATAAATTAACATTTGTGGTGATGGTAGGGATGTTTCCCCTTTATATCTCACTCAATAGAGTTTTGTTAAATGAGACCCAGATGGATCTCTTGAAGTCCAAAGACACTTCTGATAGAAGACTTACTGGGAGAGACACCTCTTCCCAGATAAAACCACCAAAGGCATGTGAACCTGTGTTAGTTAGTGTTAGGATAATAACTAGAGCTTAGAAAGAATCGTGTTAACAGAGGTGATGCATAGTAATTACCCAGAGAAAGTTACATGAGAGGTCAGTAATGAATAAATAGTAAATGATAGCAGACTTAGGAACCTGGAAAACACAAATTAAATATAATCTTATATATATTAATAAATCAGAAATTAAATGTTTTTGTTGTGTTTTCTAAGTATTTAATTAATTAACTTATGAAGGTGATGTTGAATGTTCATAAAATAATTTTTCCAATTTTATTGAGATGCAAGTGACACATAAGTTTCAGGTATATAGCTTAATGGTTTGACTTGCATATATTGTGAAATGATTACTGCAATAAGTTTAGTTAGAATCCATCATCTCAAACAGATACAATAAAAAGGTAAAAAAGAAAACACTTTCTTTGTGATGAGAACTCTTAGGATTTATTCTCTTCTCAACTTTCATACGTATCTCATAGCACTGTAACTACAGTCACCATGCTATACCTCACATCCCTAGCACTTACTTCTCTTATAAATACAAGTTTGTACCTTTGGACTATGTTCCCCCAATTCCCTCTTCCCTCCCCCTGCCTCTAGTAACCACAAATCTGATCTCTTTTTCTATGAGTTAAAAAAAAATTTTATCCCACATGTATGTGGGATCATATAGTATTTGTCTTTTTCTGTCTGGCTTGTTCACTTAGCATAATGCCCTCAAAGTCCATCGTGTTGTTGCAGGTGGCAGGATTTTTTTGGCTGAATAATGTTTTTCTGTGTGTGTGCATATGTGTCCGTGCCACAACTTCTTCATCCATTTATTTGTTGTTGAGCACTTAGGTTGTTTCCATGCCTTGGCTATTGTAAATGATGCTGCTGTGAACATGAGGTAAAACATCTTTCCAAGTTAGTGTTTTTGTTTCCTTTGGATGTGTTCCACAATTGGAATGGATGGATCATATGGTAGTTATGTTTTTAATTTTTTAAGGATCCTCCACACTGTTTTCCATAGTGGCTGCACTAGTTTCTGTTCCCAGCAATGATGCCCAGGGTTCCCTTTTCTCTATATCCTCACCAGCATTTGTTGTCTCTTGTCTTTTTGGTGGTGGCCATTCTAGCAGGTGTGAGGTAATATCTCATTGTGGTTTTAGTGTGCATTTCCCTAATGACCAGTAATGTTAAGCATATTTTCATGTATCTGCTTGCCATTCATATGTCTTCTTTGAAAAAAGGTCTATGAAGGTTGTTTGCCCATTTTTAAATTGGATTATTATTATTACTATTGCTATTGAGTTGTAAAAATTCTTTATACATTTTGGCTATTAACCCCTTATCAGATATATGTTTTGCAAATATTTTTCCCATTCCATAGGTTTTTTTTCCTTAATCCTCACCCAAGGTTATATGTATTGATTTTAGAGAGAGAGGAAGAAAGATGGGGAGGAGAGAGAGAGAGCAAGAGAGAGAGAGAGAGAGAGAGAAACAGAGAGAGAAATGTCAATTGGTTGATTTTGTGTATGTGCTCAGACTGGGAACTGAATGCCAAACCTAGGTATGTGCCCTGACTGGGAATCGAACTCACAACCTTTTGGTGTACAGGACAGTGCTTCAAATACCTGAGTTGCACTGGCTAGGGCTGATTATTTCTTTTGCCATGCAGAAGCTTTTTAGTTTGTTGTATTCCATTTGTTTATTTTTGATTTTGTTACTTATGCTTTAGGTGTCACATCCAAAAAATCCTTACCAAGACCAATGTCAGGGATCTTTATTCCTATGTGTTCTTCTAGGAGTTTCATGGTTTCAGGTTTTGCATTTAACTCTTTAATCCATCTCAAGTTAATTTTTGGGTGTGGTATAGGATGGGGGTCTAGTTTCATTTATTACACCTTAATAAAAAAGGTAGAGAAATATACAATACATATAGTGAACACACACACTTGCACGGAAACTCATAGACTTAAAAAAAGAATAGCAACAGATTTCTTGGATGGGGGTGGGGGGAAAGAAGAAAAAATGTTATTGTTGCAGAGCATTAATAACAATTTTCCTGTACAGATTAAAAAATTGTTACAATATCATTGTGAGGTGGTACATTTTCATAATTTTCGGAAGTCTTCTCTTAAAAGTGGAATAACTGATGACTTTTTACTGTAACACCTGTGAGAAATACATGTATTGGAAGATTGAGGAAACAATGAAGGAAGCAAATCTGACCAATAAGGAAGAATTTGGTGTTCTATGGAGTGCTAGAAAGTTTGGGCAGGCCTGTCCTCAAGTAGTGAGCAGAGTGAACAATTACAGGCCTGCATAACATATACCTACATATGTATATGTTACAATCAAGCGAACAAGCTACTAAAATAGGTTCTATCCTCCCATTTTTCTACCTTGAAAACTGTGTCTTCAAAATGCTGTGAAAGGCAAGATCTGGATTTAGAATTCTTGAATTTCTTGATGTCTTGTTAGAATGAGGTGGTGTAGGATGCTCATCCCATGACATGTTGTCTGCCCTCTTCTCTTCCCACGTCTGACTCTGTTTTGCATTTGGGAGACCCTGAGTACATGCAAACAGCCAGCCCCACCTGTACATCCAAGCTCCAGTCATACTCAGCATGCAGCTGCCACTTGGCTACCTCTCATGTGTAGGGATGGGCACATTGAGTTATTCACTATTAGAATGATGGATTCCAGAAAGAGGCTGACATAGACACTGAAGTGGGCTTGGGCTTTTTGAGCAGAAAGTTGGGGTACTGAATACCCCGAGAGAGTCAGGAAGGGTAGGTATAGGCTCTGGGGGGTATATCACCTTAGCTCCATGGAATCTTCCAAAGCCTCTGGACACTACTGGTTTGGAAGAAAGTGACTGTTTTATTGTAGAGGTGACAATGGTAAGATAATGTTAAACACAGTTACACATATATCCTAGACTTTAAGAGAAGGGAATTTCAGATTAACAGGAAGCATGACATAAGGGGAATGGGATAAATCAAAAATGAAGAAAGCAGATGCATAGTTACAGGAACTGGGCTTTACTACTCTTTCTCTTGCCAGAATTTAAGAGTAGCTGATGTGTTTAAGTACTCCATAAGTAATCACCAAAACCCCAGTATGTGTGTAGGGAGAACAAATCCAAAAAGCATGTGGATCAAAGATGGGAGGAGTGACACATGACTGAAGGCAAATAAAAGGAAGTAGCCGAAACTAGGAAAAATAATGTTGGAAAGGCTTTAACACTTCTTAGTTGCTAGGATTAGAAAGACACGCTGAAGGAAAGAAAGAGGGGCTTCCTAAGCAATAGTCTGAAGGAAGAGAAATAAAAAAGGATAAGGAAGGAATGGGTCCTCTGCATGAGCAGACGATATGAGACTAACAGATGGCAGATAATGCATGCAAACTCCATTGTCAAATTGGTGAGGGTGGAACAAGCATTGATACAAAGGAATGAATTAAGTGAGAAAAGCAGGTAAGTTACAATTAGTATTAAAATATAAATACATATATACCGGTGTTATATATGACATCTCTGGAACTATATGAGAAAATGACCTGCTATGTCTCTGGGAGAGAAATTGGGTGACCGGAGGACAGGAACGGGAGAGAGACTTGTTTTTACTATATAAGTGGTTAAACCTTGTATTACTTGATAAAAATTTTTAATTAATTAAAAACAATTGAAATTCTAGATGATAAAAACAAAGGGGATAGCCCATTCTCTTTAAATTAGTTGAAGTATGTATACACTGAAGAAGTATGTCTCTAAGTTTTAAAGTGATTTGCAGATGTGTTCACAGACCCTCTCCTGGGAGTCAATGAGAAATGACAGACCTGCCAGAAAGCAAAGGAAGGGCAAATATCTGTATTTTAAAAGAGGTAAAAAGGTAGTTTCTAAAATTAGACTGAACCTCTAGGCAGAAAACTATAGGAAAACTGAAAACTTAAAATGTAAATAAATGGCAGGAATTGCTACCAGCCAGCATGCATTCTCCAGGAACAAGTTATATCAAACTTGATTTAAAAAGAAATTGAATTCTTAAATAGGAATGTGTAGAAAGGGCATCTCTATTTTGGTGCAGTATTTAAAAAATTTCCCATGGCATTTTTGGAAAAAAATTTTAAAAAAGATTTTACTTATTTTATTTTTAGAGAGAGGGGAAGGGAGAGAGAAAGGGGGTGGGGGGAGAAATATCTATCAGTTGTCTCTGACACACCCCTCACTGAGGACCTGGCCCACAACCCTGGCATGTGCCCTGAGTGGGAATTGAACTGGTGACCTTTTGGTTTGCAGGTTGATGCTCAATTCACTGAGCCACACCAGCCAGGGCTGGACAAAATTTTGAAAAGTAGATTATTTCATACAAAAGTGATTAGTAATTGGTTGAAAATAATATCTAAAATGTTTATTAATTGATCATTATGAATCCGGAAGGAGGTTTCCAGTGAAATCAAAATCAGGTTTCATGCCTGGCTCTCACATATTGAGTGACTTAACTGGGAACTGTAGAATTCATACTGAAGAAATCAGGAGAAAAAATCCTGTTTGCTATAGCAACAAGAAAAATAAAGTACCTAGGAATAAACGTAACTAAGGAGGTAAAAAACCTACACTCAGAAAACTACACAACATTGAAGAAAGAAATTAAGGAAGGCACAAACAAATGGTAGCATATACTATGTTCATGGACTGAAAGAATTAACATCATCAAAATGTCCATACTACTCAAAGCAATTTATAGATTCAATGCAATCCCTATTAAAAGGCCAATGTCATATTTTATGGATATAGAACAAACTTTTGAGAAATTTATAGGGAACCATAAATGACCTTGAATAGACACAGCAATTTTGAGAAAGAAGAACAAAGTAGGAGGGATCACAATACCTGATATCAAACTATATTGCAAGGCCATTGTAATCAGAATAGTCTGATACTGGCATAAGAACAGACACATAGACCAATGGAACAGAATAGAGAGCCCAGAAATAAACCCATGTCTCTGTGGTCAATTAATATTCAACAAAGGGGAGAGAAGCATAAAATGGAGGAAAAATAGTCTCTTCAACAAATGGTGTTGGGAGATCTGGACAGCTACATGCAAAAAAAATGAAACTCAACCACCAACTTACACCGTACACAAAAATAAACTCAAGGTGGATAAAAGACTTAAATGTAAGTCATGACATCATAAAAGTTCTAGAGGAGAACATAGGGAGGAAAATCTCAGATATTCTTTGCAGCAATATTTTTACTGATATGTCCCCTAGAGCAAGAGACATAAAAGAAAGAATAAACAAATGGAAGTACATCAAAATAAAAAGCTTCTGCATGGCTAAAGAAAACATCAGCAAAACAAAAAGGGAACCAACCACATGAGAAAATATATTTGCCAATGATACCTTGGGCAAGGGTTTGATCTCCAAAAATATATGAAGAACTCACATGACTCCACTCCAGGAAGACAAACAATCCAATTAAAAAATGGGCAAAGGACCTGAACAGACACTTCTTCAAGGAGGACAGACATAGGGCCCAGAAACATATAAAAGGATGCTCAGCATCACTAGCCATCATAGAGATGCAAATTAAAACCACAAGGAGGTACCACTTCAAATGGATCAGAATGACCCTTATAACCAGAGCAACAAACAAGTGCTGGTGAGGGTGTGGAGGAAAGGGAACCCTAACACACTGTTGGTGGGAATGCAGACTGGTAAACTCCCTCTGGAAAACAGTATGGAATTTCCTCAGGAAACTAAAAATGGAACTGCCTTTTGACCCAGCAATCCCTCTGCTGGGATTATACCCTAAGAATCCTGAAACACCCATTTAAAAGAACCTATGCACCCCAATTTTCATAGCATCACAATTTACAATAGCTAAGTGCTGAAAACAGCCTAAGTGCCCATCAGTAAATGAATGGATCAAAAAAGTATGGTACATTTACACAATGGAATACTATGCAGCAGAAAGAAAGAAGGAGCTCCTACCCTTTACAACAGCATGGATGGAACTGGAGAGCATTATGCTAAGTGAAATAAGCCAGGTGGTAAAAGACAAATACCATATGATCTCACCTATAAGTGGAACCTAATCAACAAAAAACAAGTGAGCAAAATATAACCAGAGACATTGAAATAAAGAACAAACTGATGGTAACCAGAGGAGAGCGAGAAGGGGAATAGCGGGGGAAAGAAAGAGAAGGTTTGTTAAGGAACATGTATAAAGGACCCGTGGAGAAAGCCAAAGAGGGGTGGGATTGAGGATGGGAGGTGGGGGTGGGTGGGGCGGGGAGAGTTGCAGAGGGAAATGGAGACGACTGGACTGGAACAGCAATAAAAACATTATTGAACAAATGAATGGGCAAACAGAAAATGAGGTTATAGTAATATGTTGGGTTCTCTAAAACCAATTTTCGACCAGCAGAAACAAAAGTCCAGATTCTACAAGATGAAATGTTAGGGGGAGAAAATAAAATTTTGCATCTAGAGGCAAATAAAAATTAATTTTCCAAATATATGATGGGGGGACTTGACTTTGCAATAATCCTTGAAAAAAAGACCTAAACAGTTCTGTTGAAAAGTGGGTACAAAGTTAAATTAATTGGGTAACTATGATGACTAAATCATGGAATTTAATAATCTTATAGGAGAATCAGCTGTCATCTTACAAACTGTTAAAAAAGTTTCCTTTTTAAGAAATTAAATATGTGGTATTAGAGACTTTTCTATAGGAACCACATTATAGATGGTTAGGTTTCCAAGCCTTTATACAATATCATGTCTATTTATGTAGAATAGTTTTGGAACTATTCTGAGCTCTGGAATTTGGAGACAGGGTGTCATGCGTTGCTGTAGGGAGATGGAAAAGGTTTCTCGTTAATGGTTGTGAGAAACTGCCACATCAAAGCAAAGTTTGGACATGGCTGCAGTTTTTCACTGCCCTCTCTGAGCATGTCTCTGATCTAACGTCCCTCTTTTTTCCTGCCAGGATGCGACTAAAATACAGTATGGTGTGTGATATAATAGGGACACATGGGATGGCAGATGGAGAGCTATGAGCTAGTTTATACTACTGTGTGAGTGAATGGGTGGCCCCCCATGACCTCTCAGAGTTAACCACATTTAGAAAAGAAATTCTTATTAAACTAAATGAATTTAAAATTGATACAAGTTTGATTTCAAGCAGGGAATAAAGTACAAGAATCTGAAGAAAATTCAGGCATTGTGGACAAAGATAGCTTGGGGAGAAGGGAAGGATCCATGTAGGTGCAACTGCCTAGCTTTGAGCATTATCCCTGGAGACCTCTATTACTGCTGCCAAAAGATTTGTTTTCTTCCCTTTGATTCTCAAAAACTGGGATTTTAAACAGGTCTGTCCGTCTGCAAACCTGTACCTTTCCCACTTTATAAAGCCATCTCTATTGAATAGAAGTTCAAATGTGGCAGGCATAGGGAAGAACTTGATAAAAGTAATCACTTGCCCCTAATGGCAGTGAGCATCTCATAATTTCTGTTCATCTAAGCTCAGTACATTGTTGAAATGAAGGATACTGTAGAAGGTATTCTTGAATTGTTTGGAAGGTACTCCCTAACTCTTAAGATTTTATGGATTTTGAGTTGTAAACACCTTGGAGTGTAATGCCCACAAGTTAGTAGGATTTTTGTTTTTGGATCCACATTGTGGTATTGTTACTAGAAGTTAGTAACAATTTGTCAGATTTTGACCTTGTTTTGACTTCATTTGGAAAGTTCTGCAGTTTTCTGCCTATTATTGCCCTGATCTCCAATAAATCAGGATTACGAAATAGAACCTATCCAAAAGACCCAGAAGATTTTTTAAAAATAAGAAACAGCATTATTCAAAGAATAATAATTGTATGTGGCCAAGGTTCTTTAAGGACTTGGTTTATTATGCTAGATTTTTTGACATGGAAAAACAAACTCAACAACTTTCTTAGTAGGTATTAAAGACAGAATCACACAGGAGATAATGTGGTCAAATTAGATTTGTCTTTTATCTCTTGGCTGAAAAACTCTCTTTTAGTAGGATTACATATGATGTGGATAATTTTTACTCTCCTTAATTTTGTATTTTTCTTGCCTCTACTTCTGGTACTCATTGTAGCTCTAAAAACCCAGTGTGAATGTGCAGTGAAAGGACATGTTTTTAAAGGCTGTAAAAGTTCACTTAGATCTTATTTTAGTTCATAACAGTGTTCTCTACTTCTTGTCCCTGAGATGAAAGAACAAAGCAATATCAGCAACCTTGACTTGATTTATATGTAGGATAGTACCTGTCATGAGAGGGGTAACAAGTAAACCCTTTTGTGAGTACACATTTAATGGAACCCTAATGGTTATGGAACTGAAGGACATATT